>JABCJY010001116.1:0-24576 GCA_013184415.1 Fusarium concolor
ATACTTTCCCTGTGCTGAGATAGCTGCCAACTGGGCGGTCTGGGGGGGCGGGCGGAGTGATGGTGAAGTACGATAGGCATTTGGGAAGCCCACCAATAAGAAAGCTAACTACAACTAAACCAACAGATGCGTGAATAGATGTTTGTGAATCAGAAGAAAAGAATGAGAACTTGGATCCTATTCACTGTAAAAAAAAAAAAATGATGTGATCTTCGAGTATGGTGCCGCTATTCAAACCCACTTCCACTTCCTCATCCACTCCCGCTCCCTTACTGACACTGTCACTTACATCCCAAAGCAATTTGCTATTCTTTTTTTCATTCAAACACATCTCTCGCGCTTCCTCTTTTTCGCCCCTTCTTTAATTTTCACATCTACCAAGCCCAACCCAGTCTAACACATAAACCGAAGACAAACCGATACCGGCTCCATACCTTTCTACAAGCTTGCCCAGGTATTTAACAAACATCTCTCGCCTTCTAACACAAGCAGAAACTTACAAAGTCAAGGAACCTAGCCAAGGAAAACAAAATGGACAACCTTTACGCATCCAGCACAGACCTGTCTTCGGACTCTGAACCCAAGAATGTTCCCCAAGGTGCCGCTTTTCGCAACCGACACCAAGCCAAGGAACGATTTGAAGGTCATGGCACTGGAGAGAATGGAAGTTCTGGTCCCGCTCCTAAAGGCTTAGAGGACGCTCCCCTTGACGATGAATCGGAGGCTGAGCCAAAGATTGACGATGAAGAGCCGTGGCATTTAGTTGCTCCTATCGACTTTGCTGGGGCTGATTTTCATGCGAGACTTACAGAGCAACAGCCTAGACCTTACGCCATTCCCTTTAATGACGGCGAGATGGATGATGTCGAGCCTGAAGATGGTGAAGAAGATACCGAGAATCGCTCCAAGGAGGAAGACCGTGCCACTTTGGCCGACTATGAGATCCCCATGGGCCCCCGTCTCCACGATCCCTTCATCGGAGAGCCGCAACCATCTTTCGTGGACAGAGCATCGGAGCTTGCTCAAAACTTCCCCGGAACACAGGCTCTGCGACGAACTCTCACCACCACGGCCAACATTGCACAGAACAACCTTGCTAGCTCGTACACCAGTCTTACTGGAGGGCTTCTGTACGCTGCTCGACGTACTTGCGATGCTGTGACTACGACTGGCCAGGCCGGAGGACATGTTGTTGAAGGAGCCTTGGATATGGGTCGCGGTGCCGTTGTCCGAGTTCAGGAGTCGTGGGGAAACCTCCCTCATGCGCTTAACCGTGGTGTGGGCACACTCACTGAGTTCGTGATGGAGGGAGTTCAGTCGTTGCCGCCTTCGGACTCCATCATTCGTCCCAAAGGAAGACGTTTGCATTAGGGAGTTATGATGTGACCTGGCTGTTTTTTGTTGTATTAGGCGCAGCGGAGTTTACCCTTTCAAGGGGGCAATGAGCGTGATCATTTTTGACGAACGGGAACGTGAAAGTTCCTTTGTTGTTATTTGGGTCTTTGGTTTCGGAAATTATGAGTATTTATTGTTTGAAAAAGGGCAATCAGCATGGAGTTTGGGAAGCAATGGTGGCACAAATGCATTCACTATACCCGGCGAAAGGGGCATGAAGTCACAGTACAAACGGGATACACATCAAGAACTGAGTACGCAGAAAGAAGTGCTTTATTACGAAAAATGAACACCAGAATCGTGCAAAAATGGCAAAATGAACTCCACGATAAATGCCATGACCTTCACCCATTTTAAATCGTCATCAGTGCTTGTGTGTCAAGTTGTTGAGGTCTCTAAACTCGCCGCGCAAGCTCTCAATACCCTCCTTCTTCACCTCCTCGACAAGTTTAACAACTTCAGGGGCGATAGCGTTTTCGTCAAAGCCGAAGTACTTGTACGCATCCTTGCCAGGCAGAGATTTGCCAAAGGTGGTCATGGAGTAGCCAGCATCAGCGTATCGTTCCCAACCATTGACGGCGTAGGCTTCGATAACAACTCGGGGGGCATTAGAGCGATATTGGAGAACCTGGCGCTTGTACTCTAGGGGTTGGGAGTTGAAGAGACGCTGGCAAGGGAATGAGACGACACGAGCCTTGATGCCGAACTTCTCCTTGAGGACGTCGCGAGCCTTGACGGTGAAAACCATCTCGGCACCGACTCCAATGAGAGTAACATCGGCGTTTTCCTCCTCAATGAAGACGTACGCACCCTTCTGTGCGCCTTCGCGGCTGGAGTACTGAGGGTATTGCTCGAGATTCTGGCGGGAGAGTGAGATAATCGAGGGCGTGTCTTTGGACTCGAGGGCGGTGATGAAAGCGCCGGCTGTCTCTTCGGTATCGCAAGGTCGGATATATAGGATGTTAGGCATAGAGCGGTAGAGAGCAGGGAGGGCGATAGGTTGGTGCGTAGGACCATCTTCGCCAGTACCAATTGAGTCGTGGGTAGCGATATGGATGGCTTGAAGGTTCTGGAGGGCACCCATACGGACTCCGGGGGCGGCATAGATATAGAACATGAAGAAGCTGGAGGTGACGGGGAGGATGGTGCCCTTGCTGTAGGCGGCGAGACCGTTGGAGATGGAAGCCATGGCATGCTCACGGACGCCCCAGTGAATGTATCGGCCAGAGTAGTTGCCATTGATACCGCAGGTAGTCTTCAGGTCGGGCTGTTCCTGTGTTAGTGAATAAAACTTCATGTGTTGAAACAATACTTACGTGCTGGAAGTCAACCTTGTCCTTCCAAATCATGTTGACCGAAGGCGATAAATCAGCTGTGCCGACCATGAAATTCTTGAGCTTTGCTGCCAGGGGATTGCAGATGATTCCAGCAGACTTTCGCGAAGGGGTCGGTGCAGTTGGGAAGGTCTCCTTAGCAGGGATGATGCTTCGCCAGTCTTCTGTAAAGCGACCCTCGACACGCTTCATGAATTCCTCATGCAGCTCGGGGTACTCCTTGCCATAGGCCTCGACAAGGTTCTTCCAGTCCTCCACAAGGCGGTCACCGCGGGCCTTGCGGTCGCGGTAGAAGTGGTAGACCTCGTCAGAGATCACATAGTGCTTCTCAGGATCCATGCCGAAGCGCTCCTTGACGGCTCTGACGCCATCGGGACTGAAAGCAGCACCATGGGCCTTGGCATCACCAGCGACCTTACTACCGACACCGATGATGGTGTGGATGTTGATGAAAGTGGGCTTGTCGGTGCTAGCCCTCGCTTTGAGGAGAGCTTTAACGATACCCTCAACATCGAAGCAGCCGTCTTCAATCTCAATCACGTCCCAACCGCAAGCGCGCATCTTGGCGTTGACGTCCTCGGTGTTGCAGAGATCGACGCTACCGTCGCAGGTAATCTGATTGTTATCGTACATGACGACAAGATTGTTGAGCTTCCAATGGCCAGCCAGTTGAATAGCCTCAAGAGCAACACCCTCCTGTAGACAGGCGTCGCCGATCATGCAGTAAGTCATGTTGTTGACGAGGTCGAAATTGGGCTTGTTGTAAGTTGCCGCGAGGTTCTTGGTGGCCATGGCGAGACCAACGGCATTGGCGATACCTTGGCCCAGAGGACCAGTCGTTACTTCGATACCCTCATGCTCGATCTCGGGGTGGCCTGGAGCCAATGAGTCGTAGTTGGACGAGTGGTAGGACTTGAGGTGGTCAAAGGTCATGGCTTTGTAGCCTGTGAGATGGAGGAACGTGTACTGGAAAAGACATGTGTGGCCGTTGGAGAGAACGAAGCGATCGCGGTTGAAGTAGTCAGGGTCGTTGGGAGAGTACTGCATCACGTACTTCCAGAGGGCAAGGCCAATGGCAGCCATTCCAATGGCACCGCTAAGAAGACAGTGAGCAAGGCAATTCTGTCGAAATCCATGATTTTATGTCTTACCCAGGGTGACCGCCCTTGAACTGCTCGCAAAGATCAGCGATCAAGCAACGGAACTGCCGCAAGGCGAGATCAATTATCTCAGCATCATCGTTCTTGATCAGCTTGACAACGTTAGAAAGAGCCGGGGGTTCCTCCCGTGTCTCTGGAGTGATTGCAATGGGCGCCATCTTGACTTGGACTCTGTGATGCTCTTACAACGCAAGAAGCTGATGAGTTGACTCAAGAAAAGACCACCAGCGCCTCTTGAGTTATAGGCATTTCTGAAAAGCATCTTTTCCGCGTGATCTTTCTCATAATGAGGATGATGTTGGCTGTGATCGAGCATTCCCAACGGGGCAGGGGAAAGCGCCATGAGGATCTGGTGTTTGCCATTAGACGTGGGGTTCTTGATGTGGTTCTGTATCAGGAAGTTGGAGGCACCCAGATCTCGGCTTTGCCTGTTGAGGTTAGAGGTTGGGTCGAAGATGTGAGCGCTTAGACTTGCCATTGAGTTGGAGCATGAGGTATTCACCCATCATGACCACTTTGTGGAGAAGGATAACGGCATTGTTTGGTCGACGGAAGTCTTGTTGAGGATGTTACACGACTCTGCGTATCTGCATTTGTGAAAGGGTGACTGATCGTTGAAAGAAAAAGCCATCCAGTTTATGGAACCGGGAACCAGTCAGAAATACACAGACGCTCAGGGGCTAAAAAGTGGTGGAGAACGCTTACACATTTATGTCTGACCTTACCCCGACCAATTCTTTTTGTCTGCCCTCTTCATCATTATTTAGATGTGACAACCCCCGGCTCCAATAACCTCGTTTGGATACTCATGGACCAATCTCTAAACCCAATTTTCGACACATCACTCTTCGCATACACTTTCCACTCAGAAGCCATCATGGCAATTCTTGCTCCAGGCCAACTTCGGACTCTCCAGAAATGGATACCCGTTGACCATCGTATATCCTGATGTGCCTTTCCGACACTTCTTCTCGCCAGCCTTAACTTTTGTTCTTCGTCTTGCATCTTTCCTCGGTCTCGTAGATACCCTTCCACAGCTGCCCTTGCAATGGCTCCCGCTATCGTCTCCGACATTGAACTACCGGCCAACGTGCCCGAGACCAAGGAATCCCCGGCCTCAAAAGCATCAACTTACAAGCTTTTCTCCCTTGAGAACAAGACAGTCGCCATCACAGGTGGAGCTCGTGGTCTGGGTATCACGCTCGCCATTGCAGTCGTCGAAGCAGGCGGTAGCGTAGCTTGTCTCGATATTCTCGAGGAGCCATCACAGACTGAGTGGGCACAGCTCAACAAGATTGCCAAAGCCAACAATGCCTCCGTGTCTTACAGAAAATGCGATGTGACGGAAGAGCAGTCTGTTGAGGCAGCGATGAAGGAGGTCGCCGCTGAGGCCGATAAGGCTGGAGCTCCCTTCTGGGGGACCATCGCTTGTGCGGGCATTCAGCAACAGATCGCCGCGCTGGACTACCCTGCTGCCGACTTTGACCGTATATTGCGAGTCAATGTGACTGGTGTCTTCAACACTTGCAAGTACGCTGCGCGTGTCCTACGAGAGAAGAACAGCCCTGGAAGCATTGTCATCATTGGAAGTATGTCAGGCAATATTGCCAACCGAGTAAGTCTCCCAAACCACTAGGCAAATCTACAAAACTAATCAGTTACAGGGCCTCTCTTGCACAGCCTACAACTCCAGCAAGGCAGCTGTCCAGCAAATGTGTCGATCGGTCGCTCAAGAATGGGGTCAGTACGGCATCAGGGTCAACACGCTATCTCCTGGCTACATCAGAACTGCCATGACGGATCAATTGCTCCAAGAGAACCCCGAGGTTGAGAAGACGTGGATGGCAGGTGCTCTGTTGGGACGTTTGGGTGCGCCTGAGGACTTCAAGGCTCCGGCTGTGTTTTTGCTGTCTGAGGGTGCTTCCTTTGTTCACGGTTCAGATTTGAGGGTTGATGGAGGACATTGCGCATCGGCATAATTGAGTAGCATCCTGTTGGTAAATGACATTGAATTTCAATGTGGACGGGCGCCTCGAAATTGATGTGTCGGCAATTGATTGATCAGCCAGTCCACCAAGTGCTGGGAACATTCCTGACCCATTGACTGACATATTTAGGCTCGTCTGAGGTGAGCTCATTTATAACTAAACCAATTGATTCAGTTTTACGTTAGGTCGATTGACTATGGTGTAGCGTCGCACTGCCACCGCCCAAATCATGACGCTAAACTCAGCCTCTGATCTTAGTCGCGGATGCCTTGCGAGGTTTCATTAATTTGGCTGCCTCAGCTGAACACATTTATAAAAAACATCCCCATATCCCATTCATTTCAGTCAAAAATCTCATCGTTAAAAATAATGACCTCGATATCCCTTTCAGAAACTGCACACAAGGCGTTGGAGCCTTCTCACCTCCAAGACCGTATCATCGGCACTATTTTCGGCTCAGCTCTTGGAGACGCAATTGGCTTATACACCGAGTTTCTCTCGGCTGAACTCTCAGCAAAAGCATACCCCGACCGCAAGTTTACCTTACTTCCTGCTGAAAAGGCCACTCTCTTTCGTCGAGATCATCACAGAAACTTTCATCGTCCTGGGGAGTGGACTGATGATACAGATCATGCTGTTCTGATACTGCTTTCGTTCCTCCACAGTGATGGGAAGAGACTTGATCCGCAGGACTTTGCGTCGAGACTGTCGGTTTGGGTTCGTATGGGGTTACGCGCCCTAGATACATTGCCTCTTGGTCTTGGACGGACCGTTGGTGGGATTGTGCGCAGTAAATCCTATCTGGATGATCCTGAAGGGACGGCTCGAAAGTTCTGGGTGACGGGCAAATACAATGCGGCGCCAAATGGAAGCCTCATGCGCACGCATCCGCTAGGTCTCATGTGCCTTACCAAGTCAGTTGAGGAGACCTTTCAGATCGCGGCTGACTTCTCTGTCGTCACGCATGTTGATCCCAGATGCGTGGTCTCTTGTGCCATTGGTACAGCTCTCGTTCGTGGTCTCGTCTTAGGCGAGATCTATGAAGAGCGACATGTTGATGAGTTGATTGAGACTGGTCTTTTATGGTACAAGGAGCGTCGTGAGAAAGAGCTACAAGATCCCGACAAGAAAGACGAGCCTCGGTTGGATGTCGCAGAGTTCAGACAACATGCCACAGCTCAAACGCTCGCGGATCTCAAGTTGGATGAGAGTTACAAGATTGGTTATGTGTACAAGACGTTTGGCTCTGGAATTCTACTTCTTCGGCTTGCACTGCGACAACTCAAATCTTCAGGACAGCTGTGTGCTCAGCTTGCCATCTTCGAGAAACTCATCACCGATCTTACCATGGAGGGCGGCGACGCAGACACGAATGCTTGCTTTGCAGGTGCTCTGCTTGGAGCGTTGCTTGGGTACAAGGTCTTGCCACCTCACTGGCGAGACGGTCTTCGTCATGGAACGTGGCTTATGGAGAAGTCAGAGGGACTGTGCGATGTCTTGGGTGTGACAAAGGGCTCATATTCGGGATCGCGAGATAAAGATACTGCGGATGATGGCGGGCGTGGCTTCTTGACTGATGCACAGATGGAGGAGAAGTGTATGAGAATGCAGGCTTGGATGGCTCAGGAGGAAACTGAGTGGAAGAAGAAACAGGAAGCTGGGAAGAAGAAGCCTATTTGGTTTGCGTGGAAGTAATTGATTCGAATAATACCGGATAGTTTCTGTATATCACATCTTTGGCCGCTTTGATGTCATTGCGTGAAGATGGCATTGGACTTTTCACATGCCGTGCGCTTATATAAAACACAGTCCTAAACAATTATGAATTGAAACTCGTATCGATCTTCGTACTACCCATGGTACCATGTAACCCCTTCGACATTATTACTCCCGCATATGAACTTCAGCCTCAAGCTTCTCATCCCTCTCAGTCTCTCCAGTCTCGCCGCCCGAGATCTTCTCAGAAGCCTCTCCAGGAACACCCATGCTGTGATCCCAATGAAGCAAAACCTTTGGACCAGTGAAGAGCTTGTCGATCTGCTCGAGAGATAGGAGCCGGGTCTCGGGGTAGAAGAAGTAGATGAGAGGAACAAAGAAGGCGTTGAAGATGCAGAAGTAGATGTATGTCTTCCAGCCAATGCTTGAGATGGAAACGGGCGTAATCTCGACAACGAGGAAGGTGAAGATCCAGTTGGAGGCTGTGGCGAGAGCGGCGGCGCGGGTTCGGATGGCCAGGGGGGCGTATTCGGCGGGCACTATACTCGGTTAGCTTTGAAAGCAAGGCTGATATTCCATTGACTTACACAGCCAGGGGATCGCGAGCAAACCAACAGCAAAGAAGAAGTCTGCAGATAAGTTAGTCAAGTATCGGCATTCTTATCACAGTCCAACTTACTGAATAAGAAGAGCATGACAATGGCAACAATACCAGGCCCTGGCTGTCCAGTGGACACAGTTCCAGCTAATATAGCCATGCAGACTGCTTGACCGGCAGCGGCGAACATCATCAACTTGCGGCGACCAAGGCGATCAATGATCCAGATGGGGATCAGCGAAGATAGGAAATATGCGATGCCGTTGAAGCCAGCCAGTAGAAGACTCAAGTTGTGTGAGATGCCGACTGATTCTTGGAAGATGACTGGGGCGTACTGTTGGTGGATGTTAGTCGCTTGAGTCTCGATTTCAGGGGAGCGCACTCACGTATGTAATCAGGTTAATACCAGAAAGCTGTACAGGAGAAAGTGTTAGTTATGATGGATCGAATGAGGATTGCATCAATATCTCACCTGCTGCATGAACTGTCCACCAATACCTAACATTGTTCGGTACAAGAACTTTTGCTCTCCGTTCTTCCACATAGCCTTGAAGCTACTCGTCTGAGCCGCCTCACGCTCTTCGTTGATGGCATGCTGAATCTCAGCCATGGCAAGGCTAACAGTCTCATCTTCCTTGGTGATAGACTTGGCGTCCTTGCGCACAGCCCAAAGAACTTCTCGCGCCTCGTCATGGAGGTCATGGTTGATGAGCCAACGTGGCGACTCTGGGAGAAGCATAATTCCGATGAAAGTCAAGATGGCGAAGAAGATCTGGAAGGCCAGGGGAAAGCGGAATTGGGCGTCGTTGCTGACGAAGGACATGCCGTAGTCGACCCAATAACTAAGCATGACTCCAAAAATGTTGATTGCGAGTTCAATGGCTAGACCACGGCCACGGTTGTTGGCCTTCATGAGTTCAGAGTGCCAGACAGCTGAATGTTGTTAGGACATAGCTTGATACCATCAGGGGAAGACTTACGGATGGTACTCGTGTTCATGCCGTTTCCTAGGCCAGCTACAATACGGCCAACGATCATTTGAGGGATTCCAAAAGAAGATGCTTGAAGAGCGGCTCCAATGCTGAGAACAACACAACCAATCATGATGCATTTGCGGCGACCAAAGTACTCGCCAAAGATGAGGCAGAAGATGGCGCCGAAGAAGCATCCGATCTCGTAGATGGCAACGACGGTTCCTTGAAGAGAGGAACTGCCATTGCCGTTCTTTGTGGTGTCGATCTCGGGAAAGGTGTTGGTGAAGGCGGTACCAGTCAGCAGGCCTGACATAACGCCCTGGTCATAACCGAAGAGTAGGAAGCCTGAGCCAGCTGTTGCTGTGATGGCCCAGTCCAGGGGCTTTCCAACGAGGATCGTCATGATGAAGATGACCGCAAGATGAAGTGAACAGAAGTGGACAGTAGAATGAAGCTATTCAACAACAGTTTGAACTTCAGCTGCTGAAGCGCCAATAGTGAAGACGCTCAAGATGGGGCGACTCCATATCAATATATACCGCGATAAGCAGAACCATTCCGCGATACAAAAATTAGATCCGTCGTTGACTCGCGCCAAACAAGGTTGGTTCCAAGGTTCCCCGTGGGGAGTCCACTGTACCGTAACATTGGGGTCATCTGGGGTTTTGCGGGTTAGACCAACTGTTGCAGTTTTGGGGAGATGGAGGCATTTACAAGCGCTTTGGAGAAAACTGGGCAGTTTAGGCAACCGAATTCAGGGTTTGGGTTTGGGGTTTGCGTCTAACTGCCTTGGTTTTTCTCAGATGGTGGATTGGAGCCGAATGTGGTGGCACGATAGTGTGTGTCAGGATGAGGGCTTTAGTGATAATGGGGTGTTGAGCGGGAATATTGACGGCAATTGACATTCTGGCGTAGAAGACTCACCCACTATGATGGCTAAGCGTTAGGCAATGCATAAGCGTACCGGCTTATCCAATGACACATGGCCTAACTTATTCCTCGATGGCCTGCATTAAAGTCCATGCTCAAAGGAACAAGCAATATAATGACAGCAATGAACATCATTTCACTTAAACACTCAAACGGGAAACAAAAGGACTTGGCTTTGGTCGTGTGCCTTTCAAAGTAGGTCCGCTTAGACCTACCAAAACCGGGTGCAGATTTGGAGACCCTCCCTTAGTATCTCCACCCTCTCACACCAACTCCTCCAGGGGGGTGATTGGCATTTCTTGTGTTGGACGACGCCAAATCGCATACAGATGCCCCCGGAATATGAATTACACCAATTTGGGTACCCAGAACCACTGCGAGATGCTCCTTTATGTTGTGCTGACACTATCACCAAGGATGAGGTATCATGGTCGGATCAGGAATCTGGGAACGCCCCAAAGTGAACCATAAGACGGAGATGCTCGAACATGAGGAAGACATGAGGTTGCCAAATAGTTTCCTGTTGCTTCTTTGAGAAGTGCCGATTGTGCGACGCTGCGACTCAATAACCCAAGGACAAACCATCATCAACAATCATGACTTTGGGTATGTGTTTGTTTCAACCAGACAGAGCCAAACATTGACTAGGCACCCTTAGGAAAGAGCTTCATCCATGGCGTCGCCAACTCTGTAGAACGGAATCTCAGGAGTTGTATCCTTCACGATCCTTCCTTGAGTCTTATCGCGTCAGAGAAAGGTGAGGTTCGCAACCCGAAACTCTACGCGAGCATCAACTGACTACCTGTTAGTCCTCTACCGACGAACAACCGACCAAATCAATGACAAAGTCATTCTTATATCCGGCGGTGGCTCTGGCCATGAACCGGCGCACGCGGGCTACATCGGCGATGGCGCATTAGACGTTGTGATTGCTGGCGAGATCTTCGCCTCCCCGTCAGCTTCACAGATCCTCACTGGTCTACAGACTGTCAAGTCTTCAAAAGGGTTCGTGGCTACACTTAGGGGTCGAGTGCCCAGCTGACTTGTGGTAGATCGTTGTTGATCGTGAAGAACTACACTGGCGACAAGCTCAACTTTGGCCTAGCAGCAGAGAAAGCAAAGGCGGATGGTCAAAAGGTCGAAATGGTCATTATTGGAGATGATGTGTCAGTTGAAGGTAACTCACTAGTTGGCCAGCGTGGTCTTGCAGGAACAATCTTTTGCGATAAGATCGCTGGAGCCAAAGCGGCTCAGGGGTAAGCTCATTCATTCCATTGATCAGCTCCAAGCTCACTTCGTCACACAGAGCATCCCTCGAACAAGTCGCTGCCATAACCCGAAAGGCTGCCTCGCAAATGGCCACCGTCGCGGCAAGTCTTGATCGATGTAGTGTCCCCGGTCGTACGAACCAAGAAGCTCTTCCTCACGGCCAGCTCGAATTTGGAATGGGAATCCACAACGAACCAGGTGTCAAACGCGAAGAAATCCTAAGCTTCGATGTTACAATCGAGAAGGCGTTGGGCATGATGTTCACTCCC
Source organism: Fusarium concolor (assembly GCA_013184415.1). Lineage (NCBI taxonomy): Eukaryota > Fungi > Ascomycota > Sordariomycetes > Hypocreales > Nectriaceae > Fusarium > Fusarium concolor. Next base: position 11,634 of record JABCJY010001116.1, read on the forward strand.
AAGGCCAATATGTGGCAGCCCAAAAAGGGGCAGCGGGTAGCTTTGATGGTCAACAACCTCGGTGGATTGAGTGTTTTGGAGCTAGGTGTCGTTGCAGACGAAGTGGTGAAGCAATTGGGCACCCGAGATATCCAGATCGAGAGGAGCCTCGTCGGTACCTTTATGACATCGCTTGATGGACCTGGCTTCTCTGTCACTCTGCTGTCGCTTGACACTGAGTTAACAGAACTTCTTGATGCACCGACTACAGCACCTGCTTGGCCACGTTCTATTCATGGATGGGCGACAGACTCTGAGTCTGTCTCAAAGCGAGAGACAACGGTCGCCCCTGTAAAAGCCAATGGCAAAGAAGCAGGAGTCAAAGGTGAGTCAAAGACCAAGTCGTCTGTAACACCAAGCTTATTGACTAATAGTACCGACATCGCTCGTAAAGGGGCTTATCGAATCAATGGAACGAACAACAGCGAGGGATGAACCCAAGATTACAGAATACGACACGCTTGCAGGAGATGGAGACTGTGGAGAGACCCTGCTGAATGGAGTCACTGGTTCGTCTCCACCAAAACTCATCAATTGAAGATTCACTCAGGCTAATCCTAACCATTGGGCAGGTCTTGTGAAAGAGTTCGAAAACGACGATGAAGTTTCCCTCGATATTGGCCAAGTCTTCCGACGAACAGCGGCAACTGCGGAGAGAAGTATGGGCGGTACATCAGGCGCCATCTACGCCATATTTCTCAACGCCGTAGCGAACCGTCTTCTAGAATTAGGCGCCAACTCAACACCGCGTACAATCCCCGAGTTCATGCAGCAAGCTCTTCAAGGTGGCTTAGGTGAGTTATGCAGATATACGCCTGCACGCATTGGACATCGCACACTTATGGATGCACTTATACCCTTTGTCAAGAACTATGCCCTAGACGGCTCATTGGAAGGTGCTTTGGCGGAGGCGCGCAAGGGTGCTGAGAGTACACGGCAGATGGTAGCGGCTTTGGGACGGGCCAGTTATGTTGGGCAGGATAGATTTGATGAGGAGGGTGGGATTCCTGATCCTGGAGCTCTTGGTGTTGTGAGTGTTCTAGAGGGGCTTTACGATGGGTTGGAAAGTCGAGCCAATTGAGTCAGTTGGAGGTAAATGGAACGACTGTTGATGATGATAGTCGGCAACTGGGTTAGACTCTTCTTCTGTTTGTAAGTGTCTGGGGATATCTTTATCCTGATGATTGGGATGGATGGGGTAGTCTAGCCAATTACAGCCAAGTTGGACTGGGATGGAGAGCACTGTCCATCCACTATGGATCGTTACACTGCTAGTTCGGGGTTGAAAGGGCAATTGTAAGCGGAGGTGAGCTAACTAATCCCAGTTCAGGCATGTTTGGAGCCCAAGAAGCCAAGAATGAGGTGTGTTGTTTCATTCATTTTAGCACCAATTGCTTGCAGGATAATAGCTCCATGCCATTGTTTTAGTTCTGCTTGCCCCGATTTCTCGAATAATTGCTGATCACGAGGCCATGGTAGGACAATGACATGGATGAACCCCAGCTGGCGTCTACAGTTACCCTGCCCCTCCAACTTTTGGACATCTTCACATCTCATCTCTCACCCACAATCACGGCTCCGGCTACAATTGGCATATGAACCGCTCATCCGCTTCCCGGGCCCGAGTCCGAGCCGAACCCACCAAGCATAAACGAACTCGCTCCGGATGTCTCAACTGCAGGCGCAAGAAGCGCAAATGCGATGAAGGTCGCCCGGCCTGCGGAACCTGTCGCCGCCGCAATGAGTCTTGCGAATGGGGTCTCAAGATTGCATTCCGGGCTGAGCATGCTCAGTGCCTGAATGCGAGGCATCCGTCGATGCGGAAGATGGCAAGGAGGAGGCCGCCCAGGGAGTTTGAGATCCTGGATGTAACGGATGAAGTCATTCGTGACTACAACGGTGCTGAGACAGAGGAGGAAGGAGACGAAGCTGATTGTACTCGTACACAAACGAGCACTTCTGGTATGGCCTTGTCCTGTGCAAAAGGGGGCGTATATTGACTCAACGTTCCAGGCCGTTCAAATCCCATTGTCGGTGAGAGATCATCAGGCACAAGCGGCTATGTCTCTGTTCAAAGGCCTCCCCTGGTTGATACCTCATCACCTACATCTCAGCGCCAAACCGAAAACGCAGTCGCCGACCTCCTTTATTTCAGCCAGAACGGCCAATCTCATTCCTCTGTCGAGATTGATTCCGCCCTGCGGGTATCCATGGAAACGGTCCCAATTGACATAATAACAGAGTATCCATATATCGACCAGATGCAAGCATTCACACCAGAGGGGGTATCCGAAGATGGCATCTTTCTTCCAGGCTCTGCATACCACGAATTACACTCAACACTACGCAATCATCTCATCCAGGAGACGCGATCGACTGTACCGACAAGATCGACGACACCGCACATCGAGGTTGAGAGTGCACCCAGGAGCGTTTCTTTGGAAGAGGCCGAGGTTGCCCTCCCTATACAAGAGTTCCAGCCTTCACAGGCACCGCTCCTCTCAAAACAGGAAGAGTGCACACTTTGGAAGAACTACTTTGACGAAATCGCCCCCTGGCTCGATAAGTTTGATCGGGACCGTCATTTTCAGCAAATAATTCCGACTATGAGCAAAGATAACGACCATTTACGATACTCAATGCTCGCTCTCTCAGCTCGACAACTCGAACTCAAGCATACCCTCCCTACAAGCCGCAGTCTTGCCCTCTACCAAGAAGCTATCCACATGCTTCTCCCGCACTTACCAACTCGTGGAACAGCCGTTATAGCTACGTGTGTTATACTCTGTGTGTTGGAGATGCTGAGCTGCTCACCAAAGGCATGGCAGCGACATCTCGATGGCTGTGCGAGTCTCATGGAAGCTGTTGGCATCAATGGGTTTGTGGGGGGTACAGAACAAGCCCTTTTCTGGTGCTTTGCTCGTATGGATATCTGTGGTGGTCTGATATCGGGGGTTAGGACGCTCATTCCTATCAGCCACTGGGCATCTAAGACATTGTCGATCGAGAACGATGTCGAGCTTTTTAAGAATGCATCGAACTTCGAGGACTGGGCTAACTATTCTGTGTATCTCACTGGTCAAGTCCTCGATCTACTGGCACACTCGCCTTCAGATCCTACCCGTGATGAAGCCAAGTTTCGAACCAGGTGGTTCAAGTTGTGGAAGTACATCTGCGAATGGTACCAAGAGCGTCCTGCACCGCTATATCCTATCATGACGATTTCTTCCAACGAAACCTCGCCTTTCCCAACAATCCTTTACTCCAATCCTGCAGCCATGTCAGGAAACCAGATGCACCATGCCGCTTCGATTCTTATGCTGCAGAACCAACCATCAACGGTAAGATTAGGCCACGCAGCCAAACCAAGGAGCATTCTTTGGCATGCAAGGCAAGTATGTGGTATAAGTATGTCGAATGAACATCACGGGGCATGGACGAATAGTATCCAGCCGTTATGGATTGCGGGACGATGTATGAGCCACCCGAGTGAGCATAAGGCGATATTGGAGGTGTTGGATCGAATTGAGAGGGAGAGTGGATGGAGTACAAAATGGAGAGTAGATGATTTGAAAGAGTTTTACAAGTGCTCTTTGTCAACTGTATAAAAGAAATGATTTGTGTCAGTTGGAGTTACCAATAGGTGCACCAAGTTTGGAGCACTATGGAAACTATGCTATGGCTATATTTGATATTTGGTGCTTACAAATCCAGCGTTGGCTTTTAACTTTGGATGTCTTACGAATTACGTTGGGAGTAAAAAGTCGTAGTAAATCTTTGGCTCGTCGCGTATTGTTTCCTCTCCTTGCGTTAGGCCTGAAACTTGGAGAATGCCATTTGATATCGCATGCTGAGCTGATACTTTGTGATGGGGCCCACGTGCCAAGCACAAAATAGGTGAGACAATAGAAACCCGAAATCAGCCACGCTTCTCACCCACAACCTCAACGCCCAATATCCCCAGGGTCCCCTCAACCCAGCATCAAAATTCATACAGCGTCATATTCTCTACCACTCATCTTTTTCATTGCATCCGAATGCTGTCATCATGCCTAAAGTAGCAAGCGTTCGTGATCTCATGCTCCAGCATCCCAGAGAGCGACTGCTGGTCCAGCCTCTCGAGTGGGCTGAGCTTCATCTCCAGCTCCTGAACTGCTCCTTCGTGGAGATTAAACCTGATGAACTGCCCAAGGACTCCCATGACGAGGCACCTGAGTCATCCGAAGCTAAGAAAGTCGTTGACCGTGATGCTCGAACTGCTGAGCGCCTCGCGACTACAGAGATGAAGAACACGGCCGTCAAGAACCTCGTCGCTGACGATGGCGGACCTCTCAAACTTCAACGGTACGACTTGAAAAATGACTTACTTTTGTTTGGAATCCTAACTTTGACCATGTAGACCTTTTGGGTACTTCTGCTTCGGCACCAAGCATGAGATCCGCCTTACTGGCGCGGTATTCTCTATGCGAGATGCAAAGAACCTGGGTTGTTATTTCGCGTTCGTCCAGAAGCAGATGATCACGATTCAGCGAGAGAACGTCTTTACGCTTCCTCGACCTCGACGCCCTAACCCTCCTGCTGAGTTGGTGCGGGAGTTGAAGTTGAAGCAGCTTGAGCCGGCTGACCAGTGGCGTGAGCCCTACCTTCTCGCCGTTCTCATTGGACTGGCCCAGTCTCAGGCTGAAGAAAAGCGAAGTGCCAGCTACCCTTTTGCCGAGGACCACATTTTCAAGGTAACGCACCCCTGTTGTTGACTTGAGTGGCGAAGGACACTTGTTAACACTAGGACAGACCTGCGCTATGTTCACCGACGATTTCAACAAGGACTTCATGTACTTCTACAGCGCCAAGGTCTCTGTTGCTTTTCTCAGCAAGTTTGAGTACCCATGCACCCTCATGAAACCCAAGGATGCCATGTCGTCTGAGCTTGCCATTCAGATGAAGAAGATCCCCTTCAAGCCCTATGCAACTTTGAAAAAGCGACTCCTCACGGAGGTCTACGGCGCTTGCGGTGACCAGATTCAGCTGACACTCCGAAATGGCAAGCCCCAGGAATGAAGTGCCACTGACTCGTGTGCGAGGGAGTGATGCGGTACTGAAGAGTACTCTAGGGGTGACGAGGAAAACTATCTTGATTTTTTGTCGGTGCGATAACTTCAGCTGAACTAACTAACAGCTACATACGGATCATGGATGCATGATATACATGGATTTTCTGGCATCTATCTCATTGCTAGGGATGAAACTGCTCAGGTGAGTGTAGATCCTTCGGGAGATCGTCTATAAACGTGCAAGGCCGTTAACAAGCTGACCGCAAATAGAATTTTAAAGTTCAAATAGGCTTATCGGGAACTCCGATAGTCGAGGGAAGCACCGAGCTGCCTATTCGGTTACGATTTATGTTACATGTCTATTTCTTAGTCTTCAAAGACTATGGCGGAACATGTGCACCTAGCTTCTTTCCACCAGTCTTTCTACATCTCGTCACTCCAATACGAAACTCTAAACACAATCTATCGTGCTGCTCGGCGGTTAAGTGACCCCATTGAAACAAATTGACCAGGGTGGCCCTTGTAAGGCTGGGATGATGCCGGATCCTCCCTGTGGGATACCGAAACACTGGCCGAATAATCGATTGTCTCTTCCTGATGCACACTTATCTCTCGATCTAGGTAAAACAATGCTGCAGCTTGCCATTGCTGGCGGGTTTCATGGACCAATTGCTCCTTGGTTCTTGACCAACTACCGACTGGAAACCCCTGCTAGTTCCCGTGGGTATCCCGGGTGGAGATTAGAGGACCTTGAGACTGAGCCAGTCGAGGTTGGAGCATCTCGGAGAGGTTCATACTTGATTTCTTACAATGGTTTTAGTATAAATAAGAGCTGATCTGTTCGTTAGCTGAAGATGTTTTCACAGGTCACTCAACGATCAACAACTGCTCACTTGCACCACTTCAAATTCTTCCAACCTCTCTCTTTCACCATGAAGCTCGTTTCCGTTCTCATCGCTGGCCCGGCTCTTGTTGCTGGAAGATACCTCAGTGATGAGGCCAACTCTGGAACTTCAACTCACTACGGTGGCAACGTCTCTGGGGGCAACTGTGGGTTTGTGGACTACAAGATTCCTTCAGGCATCTACGGAACTGCCTTCTCTGGCCCCAACTGGGACAATGCCGGTGTTTGCGGTAGCTGCATTGAAGTCACTGGTCCAGCTGGAAAGAAGATCAAGGCCATGGTATGTGATTCCGTCAAAGACTGTTTGTCACGGTATGTGCTGATGCTGTACTAGATCGTCGACAAGTGCAACGAGTGCAACAAGGGTCACTTGGATCTCTTTGATAACGCCTTTACTGCTGTGGGTGGCACCAATGGCCTTGCCCAAACCAGCTGGAGGTTGATTTCGTGCGATATCACCACTCCCCTGGTTCTTCGCAACAAGGAAGGCAAGTCATCAACAGGGCTCTGATATAGTGCTCAAGTCCCTCGGGGACACTCATCTCATAGTTCAATGGCTAACCGTATCCCAGGAACAAGCTCCCACTGGTTCAGCATGCAGGTTCGAAACAGCAACCTCCCCGTCAAGAGCCTCGAGGTCAGCACCAACGGCGGAAAGACCTGGACTGGAACCACCCGAAGAGACTATAACTTCTTTGAAAACCCCAGTGGCTTCAAGGTCGACATTGTCGATGTCAGGATCACCAGCTCCACTGGCAGCACTATTGTTGTCAAGAATGTCAGCGCTAAGCCGCAGACTGAGTTCAGTGCCAGCGGCAACTTTGCTTAGAAGAAGGCTGTGCCTCTAGAGGCCGCGGACCAGAGAAAGGGTTAGGGCATTTGTCAGAGAGGTTCGTTACTGAGTTGATGGCCGCATTTCAGGAAGCTCAACCTGTAGAGTTCATTGTACATAGAGGAATTCTTCGTATATATTTACCTACAATTTTGTCCTGTAAAAACCAGAGTTGCATCCCTTTCAAAGTCATGTCCCAGAGTGGAAATGGTTCCACCAAACAAGAAGTGCTGATGTTGGCTTACATGAGACGCCGAAATTATCTCACTCTTTATAGGGTCCAGTCTAGGACTTTAAATTTTAGGCGCCTTGGTAAAAATGATTCGTTGGATTAATAGTGCTTGGCAGCAAATAGATGGAATCTGACGTCGGTTTTCCTCTTACGCGAACCATCCAAACTTTCTCACCTCACACCATCTTCACATAACATATATCCGGGATGAGCTGATGGGCAAGCAATGTCAGCAACAAGTCTCAGTATAGTGGCTCTGTCATCATGGAATGGGAGTGTGTTGTTAGCGCTTATGAGTTATGTACAAATCATCTTTTCCGGCTTTTTAGAACTATGTCCTCTTGGCCAGACGTCAGAAATCACGGATAACTAACTTGACTCTTTTATTCTAGTCAGACTCAGCATCGCCGTTAAATCTCCTTGACAGTTCTTCGAAATGTCCAAGCCAAAGAGAAACGACGAGGCTGCACTCCTAGATACCTTCGACCCTCGCAACGCTCCCAAACTCTACAATATCAAACCCCACCCGATCACCGGCCGACTTATCGATTCTTACCCCATGACCCGTACAAAGCCCATGCGCGTCCTATGTCTCGGACAGTCTCGGACAGGAACCATGGCCGTCTTCACAGCTCTGAAGCAGCTAGGCTACACTCCGTACCACATGTCCGTCGCCCTTGGCAGCCCCAAGACAAATCTGAGTCTATGGCGCGAGGCCCTCGATGCCAAGTTCCACGGAAAAGGGAAGCCATGGGGTCGTGAAGAGTTTGATAGGATTCTCGGTCCGTACGATGCTGTGGTTGATGTACCGGCTATTTGCTTCGTGGAGGAGCTTGTGGCTGCGTATCCTGAAGCTAAGGTTATCGTCACCCAACGCGACGTGGACAGTTGGCTGCGAGGTTTGGACTCAACGGATGGCCGGGTCCTGCGATGGCCTCTGTGGAATACGCTGGCCAGGTGGGATCATGCAAAAGCTGGTCCGTTCTGGGAATTTTCAAAGAAAGTCATGCCCGCCAACTTCCATACAATGACAGACTTTTCGGAAAAGTCACCCGCCCGCCAAGCCTTTCACGACCACTACGCCTTGGTCAAGAAGACAGTTCCAGTTGAGAGAATGCTAGAGTTTCGTGTTCAGCAAGGATGGGGGCCGCTCTGCGAGTTCTTGGATAGAGAGATTCCCGAGGGGGAATTTCCGAGACCGAATGATTCCAAACAGTTTGTTTTTGCTCATAGTTTGATGTGGTGGATGGCTTTTGCGAAGATGATGGGAAAGGCTTCGTTTATGGCTGCTGTATCGGGAGTAATTGCATCGATGGTTGCCGCGTGGAGGTTGAAATATGCACTTAATGTTGCTGCCATGCTCAGGCCCATAGCCAACTTGGCTTGATTTTCTCTGATGGCACTAATATTTAGGGCTTCTCGTTCATCTCTGGGCTGCAAGATTTTACTATGTATGAAATCTAATGATCAAATTCAGTAATCAAATTTTTAATATTTGTTCAAAGAAAGCTCAAGGGCTAGAGGTTGAAGGGACTCCGTGGTGGTCGAGATTTCTCAGCACTTCAAAAAGGACGAAAGGTGCTGAAAAGCAATCAGAGGCTTACGCATCCTGTGCTGGAGAATTTGGACAGTCGATTCAATTTCTTGATTATGGGTGATCTGACTTATCGAGGCAGCTCTCCAACCACGACTGCTCTATCACTGTGATTGGCTCTGGCGTATCCAAGTGCAGCTTGATACACTCATGTCCTCGGCTGTCGAATATGTGTTTCGACAAGGTAAATTGCCGCGTAAACTGTACATTTACGAAGGATTCCATCAATTACGCGTCCCTTTCAGTTTCCAATGGCTCCTCTGTTACTGGTTCTGTCGTAACAATGTCTCACCGTATCCTGTCTAGTTCAAGCCGTGCAATTTATCCATACTTCTAGAAACCGAGAATTCGAGATCCAAGACATACACTATGCTCTGTTCAAGCATTTCTAAACAGCCGTTCCTTGATATATAAGTCGAGAACCGGCTGTCACGGCCCTTCGTCCAGGGTCTTGAGCTGCTAGTTATCATGCGTCACAATTGAGAAGATGGCTTCAACCTTATCCCAGTAGATCCAGGCACATCACTTTACGATAATGGATAAGACCTGAAAATCCCCCACTAAAATTACGGAAACGGCCTAGGTTTGCACCAATTCGGACGACCTGGGAATGGTGCCTCCATTGTCATAGGCCTCGACTGTCTCACATTCCAAGGTATGCAACGAGCTAACCTTGGACCTGAATCTTATTGTTCAATTGACACAATGGATGGTCCCTTATAAAGTCCCCAGGTTCTCGCTTGCGTTCTTGCCAATTCTCTAGGGTATCATCTCCTACATCACATTCTGCCTCTCATCCATTCCACCATGAAATTCGCTACCAGTCTCATCATCTTCGCCGCAGCTGCTGTTTCAGCGAAACCCGCCGGGACCCAAGAGTGTGCGGACATCTACCAAAGATGTATTGAAACAATAACAGTACGACGGAACTCACCTACAAGGAGTTCGAAACTAACATGCATTGATAGCCCGGAGATTGTGCAAAGGCTGACCGTAATTGCCTTTGCAAAGCTTGGGACAATATGACAGAGTGCGCATATTCTCCAAGGTAGTGAACAAGTTGGAACTTGATACTGACCATAACTTCTGCAGGTGCTTGGTCGATTGCCCGAATACTCCACGATACTGGCTAGCAAAGGAAAACGCTAGAGGCTTTTGCACATAAGATCAACAAGTGCATTCATAAATGCATTTATCTTTCGGTCCAACCCTCATACTTAACCACAACTAACATACATCATATCACGCAATCATATTAGCCTCGCTTATTTGTAGGAACATGGGCTTTCGGAGAGAATGATAGCACGCACGAACAAAGCATTTCAGCCAAGGGGCGGAGGCAACAACTATCTAAGAACACATTTGACGACTGAGTCGGATTGAACTGAGTCGAGCGGAACGGAGTCGGTACATGGCTGAGAGGATTTCGGATATAAGGGCTTGTTTTCTTTGACTAAATGGGGGTGCATTCATTTTCAAGGAGTATTGGGATCTCTATAAGCGAAACCGCTGAATGATTTTATTCCTATTGACGTCGCAATACCAATTCAGACGCATTTGGTAGTATTTGACATGATATCTATTTTATTGACTTTCGCAAATTGAAAAGAATATATATTAACACAATATAGAATTGAAACTAATTACACTGCATGTTTATTAAAAACAAGTTATGTCGTAATTCACCATCGTCCAAGCACGTTCTACAATGCACCGCTTGAGGTGACGGCATCTCCAAGCCATCATCCGTTTCGATCTCGACGTAAAACTGATCAGGGATAGAGTCGGCAGTGTTGTAGGAGAACTGAGACTTTTCTGCCCTTTCTGAAGACCAAGAGTTGCGCTTGGACCATGCTGAGCCGTCTTATAGTACTCATATCTAACCAATCCCGGGAAGTTCTCGTAGAGACTAACCGTGAAGTGATTACCGTCTGGGCCAAAACCGTTGCTACCAACATAGTACTCAACAGTGAACGTCTGACCCCTGTCGGTTTGATGGACTTCATAGCTAATATCGATTCCACAGATCGCAGCATTGGTGACGTACATATCATCCCAGTAGGGCATGATGGACGTAGCCAGAGCGTTCTGGGCGACCAGTGGTTGGTTGTCTGTATGCCAGGGGATGGGGACCTTGCTCCATAAACTTGGATATTTGAGAGTTGGCAAGTTCTCAAAGAATAATTGCCTATTGTTCTTGATAGACGCTGACTACAAAAGATGTTCCGTTGATAAGATTCGATAATAATTATGTCCTTGAGCCATGAATCAACTTATAACTTTGCGGTTTTCTGAGATTTGATTTCTTAGTTGGTTAGATGGATGCAGGGAATATGATATTTTGATTTCTTCGATACTTAGAATCCCTGCATTAATTTGAATTATCTTCAGTACAGTCCATGAAGAGAAATGCACCTTTTAGTTATCTCGCTTCCTGAAACATATGAACTCTTTCCGAAGCTCAACAGCTTAACCAATGAAGTTGTGAGCCGGTTGCATGGAACTCAAGTGACTAGACAGGTTCAACCGCAAGTTGTAAGTTGTATGTTTCTACACATTAGCTCAAACTATCTTTATGGTGAGTCTATCATAAGGTGGGTTCGAAGTACTTCTCATCTTAGGGTAGCTCGACAGGATCAAGTCGATGAGGACTGATTGTTCCTTGCAACTCAGCTGTCTGCCTCTTCGCCTGAACATCACCAGGCTTTGATCCCACCAATTCCTTCGGTCCGTTATCTGGTGCTGTCTGATCCGTCGTCTCAGTCGTTCCCTGTCCCGTCTCTGGGGTTGTGTCTGACCTTTGTCCCCGGTTCCTGCGAAGAAGATAAATGGCAGCAATACCAGTTCCGCAGATCACAGCTAGGCCTCCAACAACACCTCCGACTATCGCGCCCGTGTTACTCCCTGATGGTGTAGTTTTGTCATTAGAGGTCTCTTCTGTGGTCTCCGTGGCGCTTTCCGACAAGGTGGCGCTTGTCTCTATGGCAGCTGTCGTGTCGCTGGAGAGTTCCGATGTCTCAGTTGTTGGTGTCTTTTGTGTAACAGGTTTTGACATCGGAGGGACTTTTGGTGTGATATAGTAAGTATCTGTTGCAGCGACGGCACCGCAGGCAACATAGGTGTATTTGTGTCCTTCATCCATGATCAAATATGCAAAGCTGCAGTACTCAATCTTCTTACTATAACCCCCAAAAAATTAGTCAACTGGAAAGGCTTTTCATAAAGCGATATTACCAAGACGTCATTCGGAACTTTGGGTTCTCTGTCTTCCCACAACCATCAGAACAATCATGCTGATCGCGACATCGTCCAGCCACAGTGCATTTGGGATCGCCAGCACTCCTACACATGCCCCAAAGACCATTCTGGGTACTAAATCGACACACGTTTCCCGACTCGGCCTTTGTCATAGCCGCTGGATCGCCATTTTTGTAACCGCACGTTATCATCTCAGAAGGTACAGCGCGCTGTTCAAGGTGGCCTTTTGTCGAGCTGGGAGGCAATGTCTCAGTTGCAGTGGGAAGTTTAGCGTAAAGAGCATTGCTGTGGCATGTGTATAACTGAAACAATTGGAAAATCCATATTATTCGCTGCATTGTGGCTAGCTTGTTTTACTCGAAACTTCGAAGGGGGAAGAGAATCAAGAAATTGAGCAGCGACAGAGGAGGGAAAACACACCTGATTTAATTATTTTTCATGTTCTATTTGCGTACAGCTGTGGGGAAAGTCATGCTGAATTAATTGTACAACACATCAGACGGGGATTATTGTCAAGGATCACATGTGTTGCATTGTGTGTTGGTTGTGTTGGTTGATGGCTGTGTTTTTTGGAAATAAATGCGGTGTTAGCACCGTTTTAAACGGCCAAGGTCAACCGTTTACATCCGAACCCTGCGTAATGTTCCTTGCAGCAAATCGTTTGCTTATCGCAGTTTTGATTGGATGTTCGTCTAGATAGGACTCGGCATCTGGCTTGGCTTGATGAGGCAAGCTGTCACACCCTTGCAGCCTTTTGGATCCTGGTCTGCTGCATGTTGAGTGATTAATCTGTACGAGTGCCAATGATGAGATGAGATTTTCAGCCTAAAACGCAGGATGGAAATGAGATGAGGACTAACATGCGACAGAGGATCCAACAAGGCCGTTTTTATTATTGAGAGAACACGCTCACACAGTCAGTTCACTTGTGCTGACTGATGTGAGTCAGCAGTCGACCTCGAAATGTAATCAGATCAGCTGTTGGAACTTCCTCATACCACGTCACAATTAGTTAGAACATGTCGTATAGATG
>JABCJY010001117.1:0-78529 GCA_013184415.1 Fusarium concolor
CCTTATTAAGGTTTAATTAGTTACTCCAAAAGCTTTTAAAGTAAAGCCTTATATTATGGAAAAATACTGCATTCTTTATTATATTGCCTCGCCTACGCTACCTCTTCTTACATAGGTACTTAAAGAGCCATAAAGCCATAAATCAAGCTTATTAAATGTATATGATAAAGCGTAATAATAATATACGAGGTCGCAAATCTGATTGGCGGAGACAACTGTTTGCGAGGGCTTCAATTAATATACACTACTTTGTGTTTTCTTAGTGCTTATTGTGGTGGAGTAGACGGATGCGACTGGCTAACGCCGAACTGTTGAGCTCTATGCAGTTTTATTTAAAGGTACCGCCTATGCTTAGCAAACATGTTCTTCGAGTCCCAGAATAATTGACCTTTCTCTATCTTTGCCCTGTCCGTTACTCACAAGATGAAAATCGCTGATATTTCCATGCTATGCTTTTGCGTGGCTCCGGCCATTGCTGCTGATTGCTACCCGGAAAATAAGAAGGACCCTCTCCCTTTTATTGATGCATTTTATGATGCTCGAGCTAAGATGTGCAGCAACTCGGCTTGTGGGTATCAGCAAGATTGCACTGTGATTGCTAAAAAGACAATCGGAAGTGCCACTATTACTGTTCAGGGATTCCGTCAAAAGATCAATGGTGGAAGAGGATTTAAAGATTGCTGGGTAAGCCCTAATTTATATTGACTGGAAATAAAGCTGATTTTGCTTAGGGTGCTACAGAGTGAGTTTAATATCGTGAGCCGTGCGTTTTATCTAACAAGCATAGGGACATTATCAATCAGTGTGTTCGTGGGGAGCATAGATCACTTGGAACTTGGAAATGGAATAATCAGGCGTACCAGTTCTCCGCTGGTTTCAGTTAGCCGGAAACTATTGGGATATTTAAGGCAACTGGGGTCACCACGGGTTGCAGTCACAAACAGGTACACTTTCAAATGGCCAACATCAGAACGATAGACGAAGAACACTTCAAGTTTCATGAATGTATAGGTTTATGAAGCATTGCAATTGATGCAAGATTTGGGTCCCCAGCTTCCATATTATGGTAGAGGCCAGGCATACAATACTGCCAACGAAGCTCGAAATGTTCGATAGGTATGCACTTCTTTCTCCTACAGCGTAGGACTAAACGATACGCTGCCTAAAGAGACAGTTTGAGATTCTGAGTAATGCTGTTAATACATAGATAATCGCTGACTGCTTGGAATTACCCGCCGGAAAGTCAACGGGCCTTGAGAAGCGCATGGTTTCCCGTCAGGTAAAATTATATCACCTGGAAACATGGAAATCACGACTGCTACTCTTTTCGTGCAACTTGCCAACAATTATAGTCGTATCTTTAATGCTGGAAAGATCCTTACTCTCCTGTGCAAGCAGCATTTACAAGGCTAACCCAGTAGACCCATTATTCCACCTGTACAGTGATAGAGCTCTTCGCCGCGCTTTGCTTTCCTCCACATTAGATGTCCCAGGACTCCTTACGCTATATAGTGTTGACCTAAGAACTTTGCGAAACCGTTTCTGCATTGCGAAATATCAGATTCCCATCTCAACTAAAACGGATAGGTTATAAGACGGAATGTCTGGCGAATAACCTACCTGGAACTCGGTGCTTAGTGTGACAACACAAACCTCGTGGGCTCGTATAATAATCTCACATGCCTTCTCCACTGACTCATTCAGTCCAAGCTGAGGCATGCGATCGGCAAAAAGGAGCAGTATGAAACTACCATGCAGGAGATATATTCCAAACAGATAGGGCATGAAAGAAAGTTCCGGATCACAAGCCAAGATGCGAGACATGGCGTCAGATGCAGCTATAGCGTGGGATGCACACTTCATGAATCCCACCGAAGGAATCCATCCATCCTTGTTGTCTAACATAGACACGGCATCCCATTTTCCATGCAGCAGGACGTGAAGAACGTGTAGGATAAATTTGCTGTATGCTGTAACAAGTTGCGCTTGTGCATATTGCCGGTGCGACGGATTACGTCGAGTGTGGTTTGTAGGGCTGCCATTGACTTCGTGGTTTTGTTGTGATGATATCGCAGAGCTTGGCGTGCGTACTTGGCTAGCAGGTATAACTGAACCATCAAGCACATCGACTTGGTATGCGCTGGCCAGATCAGCTATGCTATGTGCACAGTCCGCCATGACTTGTTCTATCATAGCTGTAGCTGGGTCGTCTTCATCTTCTTGGGTATTGTTTCTAGAGCGTCTCATACTACCAAATCGTGGGTGGCATTTTTGTCGGTGGAGTTGGACCACGTCACCAAGTATCGTCATCAATGGTAGGAAGTACTCGAAAAATCCAGTACCTACAATGCGAGTTGGAGCGCCAAAGCTCCTTTGTTGCAAGCTATCAGCTGAGGAGTTTCTTTCCTCCGATAGGGCTTCCCAATCCTGATCTGAGAGAGGTGCGTATAGCTGGCACTCATCATCGAGAATGCGAAGTGGCGCATTAAATGAGAGAGCCAAGTGTCGATCGAGACAGAATATCAACCAAAACACTCTTCGCCGCTCTTCTCGTATTTCCATTATGGTTAACCCTGTACGTGCACCCTCGCAAGGTCGACATCCACAGGGCATATTTTTCCTGCCTGTACACACGTTTGCTTCTGTCGGAGATGGATCATCTTCAGGTGCATCTTCTCTGTTCAGACCCATGTTGGCAGATAGACGCAGTACCTTGTTCCACCACCGCAAGCAGTCTGTCTTGAAATCACCACCTGAGACTACAATGGTGACAAGCACGAACATAAGGACATCGTCTACCAGCGGTATTGGTGGAGATTCTGCCAAGAGAGGTTCATGTAAACCACCAGCTGGGGCAGGATACTCAAACTCTCTTACTAGAGGCCCGCCTACAACTCCAGTTAATAGATTCTCAGGGCAGGATAGAAACATACCTTACCCGTTGTTCTATTCCAGGCGTCCCGATCTCTACCCTGAATTAACCCCATCATCAACTTCCTCAGCTCCTCACAGACTCTAGGCTTCTGTCCCGGTAGCAGAAACAACGAGCTCTCGGCTGTCTGCGCACTAACCCAAAGCATTGTGACCAGTAGAGCTGGTGTGCATGTCCGCGGATTATTGGATCGAAGGAGACTCTCTTTTCGCAGCACATGCGCTAGGACATAAGGCGAGGAACACCGAAATAGAGAACCGCCAGGCTCCACGAAGTAAAGCTCCAGTAGCTCACATACCAGTCCGGCATCGATTATTCCTTCTAGCAAAGGAATTATAGGCTCGAGGCATTTATATCGGCATCCTTGAGGCTGTGCTGGGGTTGCTGTCGATGGAGCTTCGTCAGGCGCAGATAACACAGGGGCGGGAGCGATGACGTTGCGAACTGCAAGGCCAAAGTCTGGCAAGGAATAAGACGACTGGTTATCAAGCCCATGATGTGGGGGATGAAACGCTGTTGTTGTTGAGTCGATCTGTATATCTATAGGTGCCGTATCATGGTGTGATGAAGCAGAGTCCTGATTGTCTGTAGGCAAAAGAGTAGTGTCGGTTGCGTCGTAGTCTACGCTCCGATCCGGATGTGGACGCGGTGTGCCTTGCCCCAGCTCACAATCAGCCTCTGATGAGTCGCCCGGGCTGTCATGTTGCGATTGTTGTGCTTGCTTTCTTGAGCTTGGCTTGCGGCCACGCCGAGCGATGCTGCGAGCATAATGGCATGCCTGATCATATTCTGCGATGAATATTTCGTTAGTAGAGTCTTTGAAGTTGAGAGACACCATTACCTTGGCAACGACGGCTGTAATATTGTCGTAGTGAGCTTCTGTGCCTGGTATTTGACCCTGGGTTTGATACTTACCATGGCTGCTGACCATCACAACGAACTCTTAAAGTACTGCATCTATCGCAAGCGCGTCTTGTTCTCTTACGACCACTCGGTGGAGCGACCGGTTGTGCATTTTCTCCGCCAGCATGAGCATGTCTTTCGTTACCTTGAGTATCCATTCTATCAGCCTCTTGGGATATGTCGTATTTACCAAAACTAGGATAATTATGGGATGGCTAAATAACCGTGGGGTAATTCCACAAATATTGACAGGGAGGGCTCGAAGTTTTTATCCGACGGGGTAAATTTACGGTCCCACTGGAACCAGAAAGAGACAAACCAATCAAAAATTGGCCAAGGTGAGGGGAAGTGGGCAATAGGATGCACTAGCGTCGGTGACAATTTTAACTGCTGAGTCTACGGCGTAGCTACCCTAGAATTCTAATATTGAAAATCGAAGCGTCGGATAAAAGAAATGTTGTTCAGTCACGAATTTTATTGACGTCGGTTTGAATTAAATTACTAGTAGAAATAATAAAGTTTTTGGCGAGTGATTCGTTATTGGCTATGGAAGAGAATGGAGAATGCTCAATATTGTCATTAGTGTCAAATGCAAAACTAAGCTAGAAGAACATCCACTCCAGAGCAATGCTACAAATAGTCCAAGAACATCTCAACTTAAAATTTAGCAAAGACATATTGCTTATTCAGTTTCTGTAATATTGACATACAACACCGGTTTGGGCTATACAGGCAACTAATTTGACGCCCAAAGAAACCATGGTCGTTATCAAACATATCAGATCACGCGATGTGCGGTTTCCGGTGAGAATCTATGGCTAATCACTGTAAAACTTCCAAAAGCAATTCTAATAAGAATCACAAGACTTCGCTCGACAAGGCTGGCTCAGATGGCATGAATCTATCGCCAAACTACTCTGCCGCCTTTTGTGTCCTTGAAACCGACGACCCCAACTTCACAGGCCACGGCATGGTAGATAACGCAATACCAGCAATGTGGTCTGAAGTACTAACAGTAGTTACAGACCTTTACAATCGGTAGAGGAAACGAGCTCGTCTGTGGTGCTATTGACCTCCTCGCTCCCTTGATCCAAGGCAAAGATCTTTCCAAGCTCACGACCAATTGGGGTAAGACCTGGCGTTATCTAACCTCCGATTCACAACTTCGCTGGGTCGGACCTGAAAAAGGCGTTATTCACCTAGCTCTTGGAGCTGTGGTAAATGCCATCTGGGATTTGTGGTCCAAGACTTTGGGTAAACCAGTTTGGCGCGTCATTGCTGATATGACGCCCGAGGAGGTTGTGCAATGCATTGACTTTCGTTACATCTCTGATGTGCTGAGTCCAGAAGATGCACTTGAGATTTTGAGAGCTGCGGAAAGAGGCAAGGACGCAAGGATCCAAGATGCGTTGAACAACCAGGCTGTGCCCGCTTATACGACTAGTGCAGGCTGGTTGGGTTATAGTGAAGAAAAGATGAAGAGACTACTTGAGGAGAGTGTTGAACAAGGGTTCAAGTACTTCAAGCTTAAGGTTGGAACAGACCTTGACGAGGATCGACAGAGGTTGAGGATTGCTCGCGACGTGTTAGGATACGACAAGGGGAACATGCTCATGGTAGATGCAAATCAGGTATGTATCAGCCTCTTATCTGGATATCACTCTACTAATTAGAAATGTAGGTCTGGTCTGTCCCTGAGGCCATCGAGCACATGAAGGCTCTCGCAGAGTTCAAGCCATGGTTCATCGAAGAACCGACATCTCCAGACGACATTCTAGGCCACGCTGCTATTCGCAAGGGCCTTTCCAGCACACCCCATGGCGCCATATCAGTAGCTACAGGAGAAATGTGCCAGAACCGTGTAATGTTCAAACAGCTTCTTCAAGCAGGTGCCGTGGATGTCATTCAGCCTGATGCATGTCGTGTCGGTGGTGTGAATGAAGTCCTCGCCATTCTCCTCATGGCTGCCAAGTTCAACGTCCCCATTGTTCCTCATTCTGGTGGTGTAGGCCTACCTGAGTACACCCAACATTTGAGTACTATGGATTACATCGCCATTAGTGGTCGAAAGAGCGTTTTGGAATTCGTGGATCATTTGCACGAGCATTTCTACCATCCAGCGAGAATTCTAGACGGATACTATGTTACGCCTTTGGAGCCGGGATATAGTGTGGAAATGAAGCTGGAAAGTTTGACGAGGTTTGAGTATCCGGGCGGAGAGGGTAGTTGGTGGAGGAGTGAAGAAGCGAAAGCGGTGATCGAGCAGCCGAGGGCTAAAGCGCTGTATAGCTGATTTCTTTATCCTGGATTAACTATATGAGATGCTGCTATTAACTATAGACAAACTTAGCTGAAGAAGCAAAAGATAATTAACCCGTGTTTATTTGACCTTATGTAACACAATATTTATATTTTGCGTGCTCTGCCGCAAACCATTGTCAGGCCATCAAGTCCGGAGCCAGCCTGTCCAACATGCTCTCTGTTGCATCATGCATAGCCTCAACCAAGTCCCAATCCATTCCATCAACACCCCCGTAAGACGAACCATTATTAATAGTAAGGTCATTCTGATTAACTCGATCATAAGAAATTCCCAGCTTCTGCGCATCAAACATTTCTAGCAATGGCTCAGCAAAAATATTGCTATCGGCGCCAGAGACTTCAGAGAGGTTGGGATCTCCTACCGAGGGAACAAAGTTCAACAGTTGGCCCAAGTCGTCGTGCAGAAGATCTATTTGGTCTGTCGCTTGCTCCGCCGAACATGGCACTCGACGTAGATTTTCTGACTTCGATTTTGATCCTTTGCTCTTCCTCAACAGGCAGCGTAGCCAGGCTGGAAAGTCAAATTCTTCCGGTTGTCTGCCCTTACTGATGCAGACGTCAATAGTCCAGACCATTCTCAGGTACGTATTCGGATGACTTCGTAAAATATGACTCCAGTCTGTCACTGAGGTCCCACCAGCTTGAAATAGACATTGGCTGTTAAGCTGGGCAAGGTTGGCGACATGTCTCGCTGTTTGTCTCACCCACTCCACGCCATAATACTGAGGAAAGAAGACATTCATCGTCTGAAGCAAAACCTTCAGTCGATCCTGGTTTGATGCTTGAGTTGAGTCCATTTCTACTAGCCCGCTACTTGACAATTCTTTGCTAAGTGATAACAATCTCGCCGTAATGGTGTCAAGCGTCAAGGGTGTAGCTATACATGCAACACTAAAATGAAGTTTAGTTTCATCATCGAGGAGGGGACTCGAGGGCGGTGCTCGATTTATTGTACTTACGCTGTTATCGGTAGCCAGCGGGCCAAACGACGGCGAGTAAGCTCCTCATAGCATTTGGTGATCTTTTGAGCAGCCTCTTGCAATTCGGAAGAGCTCTGCTTGAGCTTCAAACTTCGCCCACATCTTGATGTCTCTTCACTAATTGAATCCGAGGCGAGAGACTGCCGGAGTATTTTGTAGTGACAGAGTGCGATCGAAGCGGTGCTAAAATATTTCTCAGTCTAAATGGAACAAGACTGAAATCGGAGGTAACCCACTGATAGTAGATATACATTAGATTTGTATGTAATACGATAGAATTGTCTGGTTCATTTTCCTTCCCGTAAAAATCCTTTGGCTCAGTCCCAAAGGGGGGAATCAGAGCCGTGACCCTCACATACCAGGCTTTCATGGAGGCCTCACATGTCTCAAGGGCGAGGTCCTCATCTTCGACGAATCGCGACTTCGATCTTACAGAATCTTCAAATGGGTATGTTAGGGTAAGCACATCAGTCAGCAGGATGATTAGCTCAAGGAACTTGGAGAAAAGACCAATTTGGCGCCGTTTGGTAGCTGGAGTGAAAACGCTGGACCGATAAATATCGTCCTGGAGGTGTTCGGCTCCCAAAGGGATACAGTTCTTGAAGTCAAAGCGGTCATGGGTGATCTGGGGGCTAAAGCGCGTGCAAAGCGGTGAGAGGCGATCCAGGATGATGCAACACCACCACAAACGGTGGAGAGAATTTTGGTATTTTCGCTTTGCTGAAGAGGTGACCTCAAATAACTCTGGCATCTCTGTGTATCGGTCCGCGTTGAGACTTCTGGCGTGCTGGATGGCTAAGTTTAGCCAAGTTTTATAAGGGTTAAGGGTTGTGTTTGAAGGTGGTACCCAGCCCATCATAAGAAGGGCGGATTGGGCCAGAGGGAGAGGAGACGTCTCCGACCCTAGATCGTACAACAACTGTAAATTATTAGCTAGTAACAGAAAATCAATGGGATTGTTATCGCGCCAACCTTTGTCCGCCTATAGAACTCAGCTCGAGCAGTTCGAAGACTTGAGAAACCCAGTTGTTTAATAATGTGAAGCGATACAAACTAGACGGTTTAGAAGTCGTCAGCCGATTGACGGTACG
Source organism: Fusarium concolor (assembly GCA_013184415.1). Taxonomy (NCBI): domain Eukaryota; kingdom Fungi; phylum Ascomycota; class Sordariomycetes; order Hypocreales; family Nectriaceae; genus Fusarium; species Fusarium concolor. Next base: position 8,229 of record JABCJY010001117.1, read on the forward strand.
CCGTACAAAGAGAAAGGATGAGCTCACACTGCAACTGGCAAAAAGCATGGCCTGAAACACCAGTAGTGATATGGTGCCTTGGGTGGCTCCGGTGTTCTTCCAAGAGTACATATCCCAAAAGTGGCCTTCGTTTAGGAGTGGGAGCAGAACATGAACGTGTCTGAAGTATTGCTCCACAAAGTTGTCAAGAATTGGTCGATTTGGGACGTGCAAACATCCTTGAGCCTCAATGTAGTTCAGATCCTGTTGAGCAATTGTGTGTATGTTCTGGACTTTTAGAAAAGGATAATGAAGGAAAAGCACTGTGGTATTCGTATTGGGCCTTGGCGTTCCTGGGTTGGCAAATTGCATACTGCTGGCCGTTATCCTTTCACTATCAGTAGGTTCTTGTTCCGGCGAGTTTGTTTCTGTACGGTATAATAGTTAGAGATTGGGGCTAAGATCAGGTGATGAAGCGGATGGGTTTGGAGGGTTGCTTACCTCGGGCGGGTTGTCCATTACAGTATCTAGGTGGTGCCAAGTGTATCTCTGCAGTCTCGGTTTCACTGTCGGCCAAATGGTTCTCAAAGAAGCCAGTGCCGTCCATCGGGTCGCCAAATGCCACCATCCCCAAGTCAAGAGCAGGGTCATTGGTTGTCTCTGTGACTGGGAGCGAGGCTTCAGCATTGTCAGCAGCGTTGATTTCGTTATCCTCGCCGTCTTGCAGCGACTCGGATAGCGGTAGATCATCTGGCTGACAGTCATCTTGAGATGACCAACTTGTCTCATTTGTTGGTACCTGCTGGTTCCTTCGGTCGGCGAGAGTTAGAAGGATTAGGTGACGGGCCTTGAGGGAGCAACATACAGCCTAGAAGCACGCCCAACTACTAAACAATTCTTGCAATCAAGACGACAATTGGTGCAGGGCTGGCCACGCAAAGAGACATCACAGCGGACCTTTCTGAATCTGCATGACAGACAAGCTCGCGTTGATCGCTTGCGATTCTGTGTGCGCTTTTTCTTTTGATGGTCGGAAGTCACAGCAGAGTCCATAACCGCCACTCAGTGAAAGTGTTTAAGATGGCTGTAAAGGGAAAATGAACACACAAGCAATGGTGTCGCAATAAAAGTCAGATAGACAAGCGATGGTGGCGTCAAACTTTGCGGGGAAATTTGAGTTTGGCGGAACGATTTCCGACACTTGAACGAGTTGTATACGTATCACCCAATCAAAAATAGTAGTGCCGGGTGGAAGTCGCTGGTTATCCTCTCCTCGGGGTCTGGAAAGACCCGAGTCCCGCTTAGCAACCACAAATCTAGTCTAGCTGACACTCTTGGCAAGTGTCCCTCGGCAGAGCAGCAGTCAATTGCCGTGGTAAACGTGGGTCTGTATCTTCAATAATGGGGTCACGGCAGGGATCCTGGGCCAATTAGAGCAAGTAAACCAGCTGATACAGGCTATCTTCTACTGTACACTTTCTAATATTAAAGGTTTCTCTGGGCAAATCTTAAATATGCATATGTAGGCCATAAAGGCACATACGGCTGGAAAATGTGAAATTAGCAGTTATCAATTACCCATTGCATTTAAAAACATAATTGATACTTTATCCCGTAAACCTTCTTGAATCCACCCTGGTAGGCCACGTATCATTGTAATCCAACTTAATGAGCTGGGGACAATAATTTGCGCTCCGTAGCCAGAGTAGAGCTGCTCCACAATTTTGTCGGCTACATCTTCTGCAGATACCGTTGTATCCTTCAACTTGCCCTTGGCGATAAGCTTAGAGATCAATGGCGTTTTCACCCAAGTGGGATGTATGATGCTATAACATATTAATCACACTAGACGTACGTTGAACATGGTTAGAACAATCTCACCTAGTTCGCACCAATGGCGCCTTGTAGATATGCTTCAGTTCCTGTGACAAACCCTCGTGGAATGCAAGGAGCCCAGACTTGGTACAAGCATAATCGACATTGCTGGCCTGGGTACTAAAAGAAGCCAAGCTAGCCACATTGATAACGTGGCCGTGGTTTCGCCGCACCATACTGGGGAGGAAGTGCTTTACAAGAAGGATCGGTGCAATCATGTTTACGTCAAAGACTTTGCGGATCTTTGACTCGGACAAACTGAGGATAGGCATGGCGTTGCCAATACCCGCGTTGTTGATGAGGACAGTTGGGTCGCTGTGTTCAGAGACAATGTGTTTCGTAACGTTGGAGACTGCGACGGGGTCTGAGAGGTCTGCCCCGTAGAAAAAGACATTTGGGACTAAAAACAAGAAGACTTTGTTAGTCAAGATGCGCCATTGGCCGTGGTGTACATGGTATTGACTTACGAAGGGCATAGTCTGGCTCATTCAGATCGACAATAATGACTCTGACGTTCTTTTTTGCGAGCTTGGTGACGACTTCTTTGCCGATACCACTGCTCCCGCCAGTGACTACAACAACTTCGTTTGGCCAATCCCAACTGCGGTCAGTCAGATAATTATTGGCGTTTCTTTTGGTGAGCCAGAAGTTCAGTCGTGGGATTAAGGTCAACAGCAGCGCCGTGGCAGCACCAGCCAAGAAAGTTTTATTCTTGGTTAGTTCTGTTATGTTACTTAAAGGAATCTCGCTTGGTTTCAGCAACGACATGATGAGATTGACTTGGTTGAAGCTATGCTGGGGACGAACCAGGTGCAGGAAATTCAAAGCCTATGGACGGTTAAATACTGATATAAGGAAAGGCCAATATAATCTGAATGTGGATTGTCTGAGTTGACACCTCGGTGTGCACGACACGAGCGGATTAAATTGCCAAGGGACTTTGTGTCAAATTGCCGAGGGATAGAATGTGCCGAGCAGGTACAATATACCGAGGAGTCGTGCACCTTGGTTCATAGTGACTTAGCTCCACCCACTGACAAGCATACAGAGGCTGAATTGTAATATACATATACGTTCATCATGTCAGATGGAATCCAATACCACAATCAGCTGTCTTTTATCTACTAGATCAACGGCTTGTAAATCTTTCAACTTTTATCTCCTATCGTACCAAGATGCCCTCTAGCAAAGATGTCGACATTCCAACTTATGATGGATTGAAACTAAAGGGAACCTTATTCGCCGTTGGACAGCAAAAGCCTTGCGTCATTATGTCGAGTGGTGTAAGTTATCCATGTCTTGCATATACTATACACAACTAACTCATTCTTCAACGTAGTTCTCAGGTCTGCGATATCACTTTCTGCCTGACTTTGCAGCGCGCTTCAACCAAGCTGGCTATGGGGTTTTGACCTACGATAATCGGGGCTGGGGAGAGAGCGAGGGTCTCCCTCGAGAAGAAGTTGATCCTTGGCTGCAAACACGCGACTACCTTGACGCGTTCAACTTTGCCATCACCCAGCCAGAGATAGACCCCGCCAAGATTGTCTACTGGGGCTCCAGTATGTCAGGCGGTAACGCAATCTGCGCAGCCGCCGTCAACCAGAGTCTTGCCGGCGTCATCCTGCAAGTTCCCTTCATCTCGGGCGAGTCCATCTCTCGCATTCCTGGAACATCGACTGCTATGCTCATCGGCGAACGATCCAAGGCTATCGCCGATGGATCTCCTTCCAAGGTACCCAACTTCCCGGGCTCTCTTGAAGAGCTTGGTAGTGGTGCATCCAAGGCTGTACTCAAAGACCCCGGGGCTATTCCATTTACTAAGGAAATGGATCAACGAGGCATGGAATGGCCTAAGGCGTGTACGGTCCAGAGTCTGACTTATACCATGCTCCACGAGCCCCTGGCGTACATTCACCGTATTTCGCCTACGCCCATGCTGATGATCGTGGCCGATCAGGATGTTACAACCCAGACTCATCTGCAACTCGAGGCCTTTAACAAGGCACTTGAACCAAAGAAACTAGAGGTTCTGAAGGGTGTAGGGCACTTCTCACCTTATTATGGACAGACTTTTGAGCAAAACATTAAAGCTCAGATTGAATTTCTTGAAGATATCTTTGAATAATACAGAATACAGGGGAAGGGGGAGATTGGATAAGGTAGCCTAGGCTTTAGGTAGATGAATCTAATGTCGGATTCTTTCATTCTACTCGAAGTCGATTCCTTGACAATAATAAGTAACGCAACTTGAAACCTTGAGCATTAATAATGAACACATGCTTGATTTCTAAGACGGTGACTTGTATGCTTTATCTATGTACACTGCTTGAGTTAAACCGAAAGACTGACTTGCGGAGCTTAAGCCGTCGGCAAGTCCACGACTTACGCACAGTATTGTCTAGTGATTGTGTTGGTTCCTCAGGGGCCCCCCAACTGTGCTGTAAGTACTTGAAAGGTTTAGGCATTTAATAATTGCCAAACACTATTTACTTTACGAGAACAACATGTGAACCAACCAAGTCCAAACGAATCTCTTATGCCCGCTGCGCCACGGCTGTGTATTAAACATGAGATACTACTATTTATAGCTTAGAGGTGTTTCCTATCACTTTGGACTTTTCTCGTGTCTGCAAGATCCGTCTGAGAATTTTACCGCTGGGGCTCTTCGGAATGGTTTCAACGAATTCAACGCCACCCTGGAGCCATTTGTATCTTGCCTTGTGTGTCTCAACATGCTTGCAAATAGCGGTCTTTACTTTGTCATCAGACTCAGCAGCCGTACTAGGATCTTTCACCACAAAGGCTTTGGGAACTTCCCCAGCGAGATCATCAGGGACGGGGACAACCGCGCAATCTGCAACGAAAGCATGTGAAAGCAGATGCGCTTCCAGTTCCGCAGGGGCGACTTGATTTCCCTGTCGTCATTGTTAGTTGTGCCCATGGTTTTATAACGGAGCGGATGGAGCGCAAGTACCTTAACCTTGATGAGCTCTTTGATTCGGTCAACAATGGCTACATGCTCATTACCAAGCGGTGATAGACGTATTAAAGCAACATCACCTGTTCGAAGCCATCGGCCGCCCTCGTCCCACACAAACGTCTCAGCTGTAGCTTTAACATTATTCATGTAGCCCAGGCAGATGTTTGGAGATTGAACATAGAGTTCGCCTGGTGTTTCAAGTTCGGTCACTTCGTTACCATCAGCGTCGATTATCTTGCATCTGGCTCCTATAATAATGGATCCGGATGTGCCAGGGAGAACGTCATGCTCGCTTGGAAGGCAAACAGAAGGACTGGCCTCGGTCAAGCCTTGCCGAATCGGATCGCCTTAGTTTATTTCCTTGATTAAAAGAAGGGTTTGTAGATCAACTTACCGTACCCCTGCCCTACTTTCCACTTCGGCCATACCTGCTGCAAGCTCTCGATAGTCTTGGCACCGAGAGGTGCGGCACCCGAGGTAACCCATTCTATACTATTCAAGTCGTATGAATCGCATTTCTCTTTATTCTGAAGAAGTTGGATGGCAATCGGCGGTACCTATAATGCATTCTCAGTTCAGAGCGTAGTGGGAGGGAGACATACCCAAGATCAACTTACAAGCGGTAAGTGACGAACTCTATACTTCTCTACAGCGGCAAGCATGTGGCCCAGGTTATACCTTGGGAGCACCACGACCTCGTCTCCTTGCCAGGGTAGTATGTGGGTGACGATGACCAGGCCGTAGATGTGGCTGAATGGGAGCAGCCCTAGGCCGGTCTGCGTCTCAGCGCCAGCTGATCTTCGGCCGAAGGCCTCGTATGCGACTTGCAAGGCAATATTGCTGATGATGTTGTAGTGAGATAGCATTACGCCTTTCTAGAAGCCATATCAGCATCTACCTGTGTGACAAACATGTCAAGGTGTAAGGGAGCTAACCGGAAGTCCAGAGGTTCCGCTGGAGAAGCAAATATAGGCAACCTGTCTTTTGCCCTGCTCTTTTACCCAGCGCAGTGGTGAAAGAGGCAACAGCTGCCTTCCTTCATCCACCAAGGTAGATATAGCAACAAATCGGTTGTCGGGAGAATGACCAGGCATATCGAGGATGAATATATGATCTTGGGAAATCGCTACTGCTGCGGCCGCCTCTAAGGCCACAGGAAGAAGAGGAATACAAGTGAACAAGACTTTTGCGCTTGTTGAACGAAGTTGGTGCGTCAGCTCTGAAGCGCTGTATGCTGCGCTGGCGGGGGTGACAATAGCATTGAGACGATGTAGGGCGTGAGTCAAGGGAACATAGTCAATCTAGTGGAGGCAAGCAAATGTCAATACAATATTGACTTCAAATTTTGCAGTCACGCACCGTGTTCCATGAGAAAATACAAGCCACCTTGTCCCATTCGGTTTCGTTGGTGACACTCCAGCCTAGTCGCTTCGCTATGGCCCTAGCCATCGATTCGACCCTTTCGCGTACCTCAGCAACCGTATAAGACTGTCCCGTCAATCCACAGGTGTACGGATTGCGCGATAGTGCCCATGGTTTGCGCCCATGTCGTTCCGAATACATGAACTCCTCGACGGTGATGTTGTCCGGGAGAGCCACTTGGGGGTGGTCTCGTGCCCAGGCTGGTGATTCGAAGACCATTTTGGCAGTTTCTTGTCCCAAGAGAAAATTTAGATAATAATATCGGTTCTCGGTCAAGGCCCAGGTGTATTAAACAGGCGGTTCCTTTGCCCGGGACGATCGACTCACTAGGGCTCCACAACCAAATATACCTAGACGATTTTGCCTCGGCGTTACCCTGCGGCAGCTTATCCCTCGGCATAACGTTTTGACATGGAACAACCTCGTTTGCTTTTGCCTTGGATATTTTCCAGTTTTGATATTGGTCATTGGTCATTGTACTCTATTCCCTCGGCAGGTCAGGTTGGTTGACATTTTTCGAATCAGTCGGTTGTGTACTTATGCGTACCTAACCTGTCGCGAGGTCCCGACTCGAATCAGAAAGTCCTCAATTGCAGTCCAATAACGAGAATACCTCCAAGTCACCAAGGATCACATATTTCAGACCGAAAACATGATCGACGACAATCTTTCCCAGAGCAACCCTGATGTTTACCAGAATGGCCATAAGGTTCATTCTGGAAAGACTTCTACCGAGTTTACTCTGAAGGATGCTGTTGTCGAGAATCAACGACCTCTGAGGGTTGTTATCATTGGAGCCGGCTTTTCAGGTATCTACTCAACTATTCGGTAAGAAGTCGGGCTAGTCGATTAGGGGAGGTGAAGACTAACAATTCGGAATAGAATGACCCAGAGGCTGAGAAACATTGATCTTACTGTCTACGAAATGAACGAAGAAACATCAGGAGTTTGGTGAGGCTCCATGTCTATCAGTGGGAAAGATACTGGCCTAACCTCAACAATCAAAGGTGGTTGAACCGTTACCCTGGTCTTGCTTGTGATATTCCATGTGAGCTTCCTTTCTACTTGTTTTTGGATTGAGACTGATGTCAAAAGCGTACTGTTACCAATTCAGCTTCGCACCAAACCCCTACTGGTCTTCACTCTACGCCCCAGGCGCAGAAATCCGGGCATATATGCAGGACGTCGCCGAGAGGTATGGGGCCAACCGGTTCATCAAGACATCCCATCAAGTTACGTCGGCCAACTGGGACCCGGAAAACAAGATTTGGTAAGCAGCGCCTCAACAGCCGGAACAAAGCGGGGACTTGCAGAAGAGTAACTAATGGCTTACTCCAGGAGAATTTCCGTACTGAACAAGAAGACGGGAGAATCATTCGACGATAATGCAAATATCCTGGTCTCTGCCCGAGGTGGCCTTAACCAGATTGCTTGGCCTCAAATCCAGGGGCTGAAGCAATTTGGTGGCAAGCTCATGCACTCTGGTGCTTGGGACGAGAGGTTAGAAATTGGACGTGTTTGCGCAAGCGATGTGAACGCTAATGTTGGAGCAGCTACGACCTCAGAAACAAGCGCGTCGGAGTTATAGGCAATGGATCAAGCGCGATCCAGATTGTGCCAGCTATCCAGCCACTCGAGGGAGTGAAGTTGTTCTGTTTTGCTCGATCCCCAACTTGGATCATACCATCGTTTGGGGAAACTGCCATGATGAAGTTGGGAATGGATCCAACAGTAACTAAATGTAACCGCCAAGAAACTATATCAGTATTGAAGATTGGCTGACCTGGTAACGCAACAGTTCCGCGACATCATCAAGAAGCATTGGCCAGAAAACCTCAACGATATTACAAGATGCGAAAGACACTCGAGGATGAAGCCGCAAAGATTTACCCCATGACCCTCATGGGCACTGAGAGTCAAGTCGGCGCCACAGCGGCCTTCAAAGAACTTATGCAGCAGCAGCTAGAAGGTCGAGAAGACCTGTTGACTATTATTCCTAAGTTTGCTCCGGGGTGCCGCCGTCTTACCCCAGGCCCTGGGTATCTAAAGGCCCTCCAGCAGGAGAACGTCACCTTTATGAATCAACCGTTGGATGAAGTCATAGAGAGTGGCATAAAGCTCGCTTCCGGAGACAAGGTTGACCTGGATGTTCTGATATGCGCAACGGGGTACGATGTCGAGGCACCACCCACGTTTGAACTCACCGGTCGTAACGGGGCGACGCTGACCAACAAGTGGAAACCGCACTTCCAGTCCTATCTATCGGTGGCGGTAGACGAATTCCCCAACTTTTTCATTATTGGAGGTCCCAATAGCGGTCTAGGTTCTGGCAGTTTGCTCAGCGTCTTTGAGGCACAGGGCGACTATATTGTGAAGGCGATCCGGAAGCTCCAGAAGGAAGACTACGCGACTATGGCAGTCAAGCCCGAACGTGTAGCAGACTTCAGTCAGTACATCGACGAGTACTTCAAGGGCACTGTATATACAGACGAGTGCTCCTCGTGGTATCGCGCAGGTAAGTTCGGATCACGCGTGGTGGCACTATGGCCGGGATCATCGGCACAGTGCCTTGAGGTTTTAAGAGCGCCTCGGTGGGAGGACTATACGTTTGAGAGTGCAGACCCGACAGGTAACTTGCTCAGGTGGATGGGCAATGGCTGGAGCCAGGTATTGACCGAGGGCGATCCATCGTGGTTTCTGGACCCCGATGTGGTAGATGCTCCGGAGGAAGAGAAGCCAGAGAACAGCGAGTTCTATCGCAGGCGCCCATTCTCACACTAGGGCAGGAAATGAAACGTGAAATAGCCCACGCGATAGTGTCACATTTAGCAACACAGTTTACTGATTGTGCTTCAATATATTCACTTATCGTTGCTGCTGAAGAACGCTGTTTTTTGACTCCTAGACTACTCTTTAAGCGGCTACTGTAATATATGTGATACTACAAAAGGGGGCAGGTCCCTTGACTATTCTATGAAATTGTGCAGAGCCTCGACTCTGTGATAGCGAGCTTTTACTTGGTCGCATTTCCATCATAGGTTGAATGAACTGTAAGAAGAGGCGTAATTACTGCAGATGAAGTGTCCCAGATACCCTAAATCTTATTAGTCCTGAGACGACAGTAATTAAAAGATGACTTACCTTCTTAGCATACACGGAGGAATTTATCAGGCTTTTGACATCTTCAGCGCTACTACTAAGGCAGGCAAAGCCATTTCCAATAACACTAGGAGGCTTTCCTGAACTTCTTTCGCTCAGACACTCTCCCGCATATGTGTAAAGAGGCGGGGAGAGGTCACACTTGAATGCTTGGGCCCTGTCTGCTCCAGGTCGATCCCAGACCACGACAAAGCTACAGAATAGTGTATTAGTCTTAATTCTAAGTGACAGAACAGTCAATCGTGGTTTTCTTACTACTCTCGGGAGGCCTGCGTGGACTGGAAACGGCTTTCGATTTTGAAGGGTTTTGTAAGAGTCCGTAGGCGGCTTATGCGACACGCACCAATCATTCTTGCATTCATAACTAAATATGGAACCACAGAAGTATAACAGGTCAGACAACTCAACTTAAATAATAAGCATACCAAGTAGACCTTACAGCCTGATTATATTTGCTCTTGTATTTATGCCATCTGCACATAGTGGTAGGATCACATAGACCTTCCAGAGCTGGCAAGACGAACAGGTAAGGACTTTCTGTATTAGCCTGAGCTTATTGAACAGGATCGGCCCCACATGTCGAAGGATTATGCTTCTATCCAGTAGAGACTCTTCTCAGCAAACCGATAAGCTGACCACCACCATTCACGAGCTGATTATTGTAACCCACTTCCCTACCCTGCTTATCCAGTTCTTTCAATGTTCCAAACGCCTAACTCACAATTGTTGCGATAACATTTTCCTATTCGAAACTGGCCAATCCACCTGTGATTGGCCCACCCGGACTCGAACTCGGAATCACGTCAATGGCCCTGTCGCCATAAGCTCGGAATACCTCCTTCCTATTTGGGGCGAACATAGGGCCTGCATATGAGGATATATTTCTCCGGTAACGATTCATTGTTACATCCTACAAAAGGTATGGCAGCTTAACGAAATGGCGCCAGGGTCCGAAATGGGATGAACTGCGTCTTGTGCAAATCCCAAATACGCTCTCGAATGTAGATGTCTGTTTCCACCTTTCCCATAAACCCATCCCAACTGCGCTCTTTCACGACCATTACCGAGCCCTTGAAAGGACGCTTTGAGATATCCGCATCAACGTGCTTGTCGAAAATTGGACCTGTCGTTGTTTTTGAGTAACCCCTCATAATAGTCATGATTTAACTTACCAGCCCATAAGACATAGCCTTCGTTATGTAGCCTCAAGAAGTTTGGTGAGTGGTGAGGTCGTATTTCAACACGGCGAGCGAGCTTTAGATTAGTGAGCATCTCGCAACGCAATATCCAACAATCTCAGAAGCTTACCACATTGGGCATATCTGGAAGTATAACAAGTCTCTCCATCGGTTCAACTTGTGATGGACTTGAACTCGATGAAAATCTCAACTGTCGAGTGATGACTCGAAGTCTGGATGTTGCTCGACTGGACATTATTGCATGTACAATGACACCGAAGTGTTCAAGCGAAAGGCGATATAGAGATGAGAGATTGGTTGTTCAAGATTCTAGTGGAGAACATGGTTCGCATCTAAACCAGGAGCAAGAATTTCAGACAAGCTTATATCTGACGAGATCTCCATTTGATACTATGGGAGATTGGGAAGGTGGAATGTTGACCTACGTTTGCTAATTCTGCAGGGCTTTTTGGATAACCGGATTCTAATAGCTACCAACTCAGTATTAGAATATTTTTTATACAAGCTATCCAAGTCAATATGAGTGAGATGGTTCTGCGCATATAGGACCTACCTATTCCGGTCTTAAGTAGCGCTCGACCTGACAGCTGCATGTATGTTAATGTGGTATGTATGACTCATCGACGAATCTGGATTTCAGGGGAAGGGATTAGCCTCATCGAGATATGCCCAAAAGTAGTATAGGCTTTCTGACACAATCCATCCACCTCAGCCTGTATCTATGGTGGGTACTGTTGATACCACAGATAAACATGCATGCTTACCAGTTGTGAACCAGTTGAACTCCGTTAGTAACATTTGCATTATTAACTAGTCTATTCTAGTTATGCGAATCAGCCACTCTCTTACAACACCACAATCTTATGGAGTTTATTAAAGACATACAGTGACGCGTTCAGTATTAGCTCGTGACTTGTTACATCGGAAAGAATGTCTTGGCCACTCTTGTGTCTAATTTTATAGGAATTAACTCTGTGTGCTAGGTAGCTAAATAATGTATTTTGAAATAAGTAAAACTAACCTCTATCCAAATAGCTCCGCTTTATAACCCACATCTTTTTCTTGACCGCCTAGTGTCCCAGCTAGAATAACACGAGACCCAGTGTAGGATTTTGAAATGGCACTGACCCCATGAACACCACCTGGCCCAAAGTCGAGTATTACCGGGGTTCGGGCCCCGACAGTATGTTCAGGGTGCAGTTGCGCTGTAGCCTTACCCCAGTCAAGACCCCTGCTAACCACTAGCTCCACCAGTTCGTGTAGCGCATTTGACTCTTTTCCTTGGCCAACATCCTGTCCAGTTTCTGTGCTAAAGACAGGGATCTTGAAGTGGCTTCTATGCAGCGAAACATCTTTGAGATCGTTCTGGATCATCGGGACTGCCGGGTGAAGCCAACTAGTATGGAATGGCACGCTCACTTGGAGAAACATGCTTCCAATAGCATCAGTTTTGCAGGCGCTAGAAAGCTTCTTTGTTTTTCGAATCTGGAGATTGAGACCATACAAGTGCTTGGGGGGTCCAGAAACGACAAAGTGACGTGGTCCATTCGTCATTGAAATCGCCAAGGTGTGATTACCATTCTTCAGGTACCGATTGGTAGCATCAATGCACTTTTGTAGATCCGTTTTGGCGAGTCCTCGGACGCTGAGCATCGGAGACGGTTTGCGCTCGCCGTGGTCGATTGAGTCTTGTACCATGGCTTCTGAAATGGTATTATTGGGTAGTTGATTCCAAATCTGCTGAGTGCGTATGCCGATCCAAAACAATGTTATCAAGGCGGTACGAGTAGCTTCTCTCCAAGAAGGCCAGTCATGTGCGACGGCTATTGCCGCAGCAGTAACAATGCCCTGGGAATGTCCTGTGGTTCCTGCGATACGGCTGCGGAGCTGGCCTGGCGTAAGTCCTAGAGTTTTGCAAGTGACTTCGTAATGTACGAGTTGCACGAACCCTATCAAGGGAACACTAACGGGTGAAGAGTTCAAATATTCTGAGTCTGGTATTTGGGTGGGATTTTGTAACCATGAAACAATATCGAGGCCTTTAGGCAAAAGCTGATTCGTAATGTCGTTTGTTGTCGAGAGATTGAGGAGGAGTGAGCTTGAATTATGGATGATTTCTCTCGTCAAAGAGGGATACGTATCCACGACTTCGCGAAGTTCCTCAATCCTGTTGCCTCTCAAGCCTTGTCCTCCAAATACATTGTATATCTCAGTTGGGGCGTCTTTGGTTACGCCACCAAAGAGACCACTCTCCTGGGGACTGGGGCTGACATTTGCCGCATGTAGAGCTTCGTAGTAAAAGCGCAAGAGTCTTGACCTTTCGGAATTGGTGGTGGGAAAAGATGCAACTACTGTATGAATATTCTTCGTAGCCATCACAGTTTGGTTTATGTAGTCAATCAGGAGCCTGAGTGCCTCCTGATGAGCAAGAACTCCTTCGGCATCGGAACGTGAAATCATCTCTTTGACCCGGTCTGCGTATTTCAGCATGAGTTCGAGCATAGACTGTCCACTTTCGTGCTCCGTCTTGTCCTTTGAGGTGGGTGACTCTGGTGGGCTAGGCTCCGCATATGGTACTCCAGCTTTAATGTCGTAAAGCTTGCTAAGGAGAGGAAATGGTATCTTTTGGAACAATTGCGCAGTATTGAGCCCAGCTGCAGGTTTCACCGCCGTGGTTTGGGGCGGCTCATGGTTATTTGCTGCCATGTTTGCTCAAAGCTCAATTGAGTTCTGTATTGGTCCCAGAATGTCGGTTCCCGAATTAACTGCACCGCATACATGCGGGAGCATTTTCTCTCTAGCTTTTATATGATTGGTAAGTAATTATTTATGTAGTGCAACATAATATTTGGTCTACAGGGTAGATGACAGGTGGAGGTGCAACTGACATGCGTAAAATGCGAAAATGAATCCATGAACTACCTCAACCCATGGTGGTTACTAACAACGGAAGGTCAAATATGCAGTAGATTCGGGAAACACTCTTGCATCTCGAGTGTTGTATCACTAATCACTTCGCCACTGTATGTACGGGGTTTCATGTTACACAACTTGATTGCTCCACTCAGCTTAAATCTTACATGCGTTATCACACAAACTGTGATTGGCTTCCTTTAGGTAATGGCAAAATCCCATTAAATACCTCGCTGGCTAGCCGGCTCCACTGATAGTAGCAGCTCACGGGGTACAGCATCCTACAAAGTTACTAATCGTGTTTTCCCTAGCATTTCACGATCTACCTGCCGTATTAGTCTGTATCACCGAGTCGTGAATTTCATATCCTGGTGCGCCAAAGGATTCCTGATGGAGCATCGCAGCAGTATGCAGATAAACGATATAGGATTCTGGATACCGTACCTTTGGGCTAGTCTCTTTATGCGACGTAGCTGACGCTAGGATCTGGCCCGCAAACACCCTAGTAGCTTAATGAGTGGGTCAGGTTAGTAAGGAAAGCCTTCGGCGAACAGAGATCTCCCTCTGCATGGCCAATGTAAGCCAGCTTCAAGAGCGACATAGTTTCGAGTTACACACATAACGCTCGCTGAGACTCATTTACCAGATTTTGCTTCCCTCGACGGCCTCAACAGCTGTAGGCACGATGACTCAACTCGAAACTTTCGACACCGGCGGAGCTATAACAACAACCCCGGAAGAGGCTGGTGAAAGAGAATCACGAGACATGGCATCATCGGTCTTAAATCCATTCTTTTTGAATGGAGATAAAGTGAAAGATCATGGGTCCATTCCGACTGTTGGAGACTACTTGGATATTGCTCAATTGTGGGCACAAGTTCTTGAAATCAATGAAGAAACCATCGGCCCAAACGACAACTTTTTCCAGCTTGGTGGAGATTCTCTTGCCGCCATACGACTTGCAAATATGGCATTGGAAGCCGGATTCATGTTATCTGTTGATCAAATCTTCCAATATCCGGAATTGGCTCAGATGGCTCAGCTGCCGTTCAACGCTGCCAATATGATGACCGAGCAAAACATTGGACCATTTTCACTCATTTCCAGTGAGATCAATGTCAAGCAATGCATCTCAGAGGCGGCAAGAATGTGTAATATTGACACTAAGTGCATCGAAGACATTTTCCCTTGCACTCCGTTACAGGAGGGTTTGCTCGCGTTAACTGCCAAGACTCAAGGCGATTACACTCTGCGAAGTATCATGGCTTTGGCTTCTGAGGTCGATGTGAGCCGCTTCAAACAAGCGTGGGAGCAAACTTGCAAAAACATTCCGATCCTGCGAACTCGAATTGTCGAACATGATATATTCGGATTTCTGCAAGTAATTGTGGATGAAAATATCTGCTGGGCTCAGGGGCAAGATCTGGATGTGTACATCCAAGAAGACAAAGCCAAGGGCATGAACCTTGGAAATCCATTGGCTAGATACGCCCTGATCCACGACCAAGAACAAGGTACCATGTCGTTTGTTTGGACTCTTCACCACGCTTTGTATGACCGAGTTGCCCTCCGGCACATGAAGGAAGTATTTCGCCAATTTTACTACGGCACCAACATAGTTAAGGAGTCGCCTGGCTTTAACACCTACGTGCACAATCTAATGAACAAGAGTCAAGTATCTGCACTAGCTTTCTGGGAATGGGCAACCCTTGACTTTGACTCTGAAACATTCCCACCGCTGCCCACTGGTATTTCGGAAGGAAATCCCGACATTTCGATATCCCGAACGATTCCAATCCCTAACGACACTTGCACCAAAAGTGTCACTCCAGCAATGCTGATCCGCGCAGCATGGGCCCTGGTTGTTCATTACAACACGGGCACAGACGATGTTGCCTTTGGTACCACCTTGTCTGGTCGCAACGTTCCTATCCCCGGGCTGGATGACATGATAGGACCTACCATAGCAACGGTGCCCGTTCGTGTGCGAGTTCCTGTGGATGAGACGGTGACCGTTTCTGAGTTCCTCGAGGGCGTGCAAGAGCAGGCGGCTGATATGATGCCTTTTGAGCACGCTGGACTGCAACACATCTGTCGCATCAATAGCGAGGCTCAACAGGCCTGCAGCTTCCAGACCACTTTGACTGTTCAACATGCGGATGAAGATCCACTGATTCATGACGCTGCTACTATTGGTGTCTGGAATCATACGCCAGATGTATTAGAGACTGCTACTTATCCTCTTGTTGTTGTTTGTACGCTTGGAAAGAGCGACATTGAAATTGTTGCCAATGTGGACTCGCGAGTCCTTGATGGATGGAGGGTTCGGAGAATACTAGCTCAGCTGGATCACACTATCAGTCGGTTGGCCAGCTCGCCTGACGCAAAGCTCAACGCCCTAGATCGCATCATCCCAAATGATTTGGAGACAATATGGAAATGGAACAAGGACATGCCTCCTGCCGTCGATATGACACTCCACGAGATGATCACACAGAAGAGCAACGAGCAGCCAAATGCCATAGCTATCGACGGTTGGGATGGCAAGATGACATATTCTGAACTGGAACATATCTCAACACGATTTGCCCAGTACCTTGTCAAGCAAGGCGTTAGCAAGGGTACTTTGGTGCCTCTGTTGTTTGAGAAGAGCACTTGGGCTATTGTTGCTAGGCTAGCTGTGCTTAAAGCTGGAGGCGCTTTTGTTCCTCTAGATCCAACTCAAGCAGAGGACCGAAGGAAGAACATTCTTGAGCAGATCGAGGCCGGTGTCGTCATTACATCTGAACAGTATCGCAGTCTTTCGTTGGGTCCAGATAAACAAGTTATAGCCATCAGTCTGGACTCTCTTCAGAATCTTGGCGGATCTGACCTGGACGGAATCTCGTTGTCGCTCGTTAGTCCTCAGGACATCGCATACGTCATGTTCACTTCAGGAAGCACCGGGGTTCCGAAAGGAGTTACCATCCAGCACAATGCCATTGCCACTAGCTCGCTCTATCACAGCAGGTTGGCGAATATTGGCTCTAATACACGAGTCATGCAGTTCTCCAGCTATACCTTCGATGCTTCTGTCTGGGACGTCTTCACAGCCCTGATTGCTGGTGGCACTATCTGTACAGTCTCAGATGCCAGTCTCCGGAATGAACTTGAAGCAAGCATCTGCCGAATGCAGGCCAACACAATTTTGGTTACCCCATCTGTTGGAAGACTCATTGATCCCGCTCAGACGCCTTGTCTGAAACATATCCTATTTATTGGTGAATCGCCTTTGCAAGAGGACTTTGAGCGCTGGAAGCACATCCGAATCACTCAGACATACGGACCTACCGAGGCGGCTGTTCTCTGTACATCTAGCGAGGTGAGCAAGGAAAGCAAAAGTGTCTATGATATTGGAACGGCAACAAGTTCCGTCTGCTGGATTGTGGATCCAAGCGATTATGAAAAGCTTGTTCCAGTTGGTGCAGTGGGGGAGTTGCTTATTGAAGGTCCTATTGTGGCCCAAGGATACCTCAAAGACCCCATCAAGACTGCTGCCTCGTTTATCGTGGACCCGGGTTGGCTACTCAAGGGAACTTCGAACTTGCCAGGTCGCAGCGGAAGGTTGTACAAAACGGGTGATTTGGTGAGATACGGCGAGGATGGTCGGTTTATTATTCTTGGTCGCAAGGATACACAGGTCAAGGTTCGTGGCCAACGCCTGGAGCTTGAGGGGGTCGAACATCACGTCTTGAAGTGCATGGCTTCCTATGCACAACATGTGGTGGCCGAGGTCTGCAAAGAAAAGGATGATGCAAGCTCCGTGCTTGCAGTGTTTGTGGTCCTTGATCCAGAGGCGAGCCAAGACGTTAGACTCGGTGAAAATCGCGAGTTCGATGGACTAAGAATGACGAGCTTCTCCCCCACTACAGACGCTGAGGATCAGCTGGCCCGAAGTCTCCCAAGCTACATGATTCCAACTTTGTGGTTCGCCATCGACAAAATCCCTCTGAGTTCAGCTGGAAAGACCGACAGAAAGAGGCTCAGGTTAGCGGGGTCTGCGTATTCCAAGCTGGAACTCACGAATGGAATCAAGCCGGAAGAGCTTGAGCCAAGAACAGACGTTGAGAGAGCATTGATTAGTTTTTGTGCGCAGGTTCTTGGTCTCCAAGAAGACCGTATAAGGACTTCAGATAACTTCTTCCGCATTGGAGGAGACTCAATCACGGCCATGAGACTGGTTGGCGCTGTTAGAAAAGCCAACTACATCATCACTGTGTCACTCATTTTTCAACATCCACGATTATCTGATCTTGCCACATTTTTTGTGGGCACAGATGCCGACGGTGTTGATCTGGAAACAGTCCCTCCATTTTCACTACTATCAGATGTTGCGGGGAATTCTTCTCTACTCAGAGAGCAATTAAGCCAAAGCTGCAACGTTGACGCAGTCGCTATCCTCGATGCTTATCCCTGCAGCCCACTACAAGAAGGACTGTTGGCGCTCAGTTCAGTCCAGACAGGAGATTATGTTTTGCAGAGCGTTTTAGAGCTGTTACCCTCGGTTGATGTACCTCTTCTCCGAGCCGCATGGGAGCAAACCGTCCAAGATCTACCAATTCTACGTACACGAATTGTGCAACACTTGAGTCTAGGGTTGATACAGGTCGTCGTTGACGAGGGTGTCCAATGGCAAGTCGGTGACGACCTAGAGGCATTTCTCAGACAAGACAAGCTGCGGCCAATGAACCTTGGACAACCGCTTGGAAGATACGGAATTGTCACAGACAACAATACTGGAAAGAAATACTTCGCGGCAACGATACATCACGCTCTGTATGACGCCGAGTCTTGGAGCATGGTCCAGGAGCGCTTTTCTCTGAGATACCATGGTCAGATTCCTCCAGAACATGCCAACTTCAACCAGGTTATCAAGAACATCTTGGGTACAGATGTATCAGCAGCACAAGAATTTTGGCAAGCGTCTTTCGCTGGATACACTGGGTCGACGTTCCCCCCTTTACCACTAGGAGACAAGAATATCGCTGCCGACAAGACGATCCGCAGTAGTTCCTTCAAGGTTCCTGATGGAGCTGAGGTAACAATGGCATCGATTGTACGAGCAGCTTGGGCATTAGTCGTTCATCAGTACACAGGAGCCAACGATATTGTGTTCGGTGCCCTGCTCTCTGGTCGGAACATGGCTGTTTCCAACATTGACAAGGTCGTCGGCCCTACCATCGCCACGGTTCCTTTCCGCGTCTGTATTCCCTCATGGGACAGTTCTTCGGCTACTTTCCTTCGAGAGGTACAAGATACAGCAACAAGCATGATTTCATTTGAGCAAACAGGTCTACAACATATTGCAAAACTCAGTCCAGAGGCGCAGCGGGCCTGTAACTTCCAGACATTGCTTATTGTAAACGCCACAAGGTTTAATGAGGGAGCTAGACCAGATAGCACTGGTGAATTTGGCAAATGGCTCCAGTTGTTCCAGACCCAAGAATTCACCTCATACGCTATCACGATCAATTGCAGCCTCTCCGCTTCAGGCGTTCAGCTAGAATGTTCATTCGATCCGAGAGTAGTGGAGGAGTGGAAGATGCAAAGAATGCTTGATCAGACCAGCTTCATGATTCAACAGCTCGCAGGGTCTAACAGGGATCTTGCACTTGTTCACAAGTTGACTGACTTGAGGTCCCTTACGCCACTTGATTATGAACAGATCAGACAATGGAACAGCGTAGTTCCGCTCAGGATCGAAGAGTGTGTTCATGGGATCATCCAACGGCAGATGGATATGAATCCTCGAGCCCCTGCTATCCACTCTTGGGATGGTGATTTGACATATCAAGAGCTGGATCAAGTTTCTAAGCGCCTTGCTTTATGTTTGCTGAAGAAAGGTCTAGCTGAAGGCAGCCCAGTCCTTCTCTGCTTCGAAAAGTCAATGTGGACTGTGGTAGCTAAGCTAGCTGTCCTACGAGCTGGCGGAGCCTTTTGTTTAGTCGAGCCTACACTCCCCAAGCATCGCATTATTAGCATCGTTCGTCAGACAGGAGCCAAACTGGCCCTGGCCTCTACCGATACCTGCTCTATTATCTCCTCGTTTGTTCCAGAGACTCTCGTGGTGGATGGCACGTTGCTTGATCTGGATATCGCACCAGGCGAGTTGCCTCCTATTTCACCCTCATCCATTGCATACATCCCTTTCACGTCTGGCACGACGGGAGAACCAAAAGGAAGTCTTATACCACACAGTTCATTCGCATCAGCTATTCAACACCAAGGACATCGCCTTACTTGCCAAGACGCCCGTGTATTTGACTTCGCTTCGTATTCTTTTGACGGCTGTGTGCAGAACAGCTTGATGACACTTGCAGTAGGCGGCTGTATCTGTATACCGTCTGAATCCGATCGGAAGGACAACTTGACTCATATCATTGCGGCCATGAAGGTTAATTGCATGCTTCTTACTCCATCTGTCGCCCGCGTGGTCGATTTCAACAAGTTACCCCTTTTGAAGCAGCTGAATCTTGGAGGAGAAGCAATTCGAGCTTCTGATATTGAGAGGGTGCCTGAACACATTCGTATCGTCAACTGCTACGGGCCGTCAGAATGCACAGTGAACAGTGTCATCAACGATGATCAGAGCTCGCGAGGCCAGCTCAGTCGTCTTGGAACCGGTGCAGGTGCCTGTACATGGGTAGTAGACCCAGAAAACGACGGCCGTTTGCTACCCGTTGGTGCTGTCGGGGAACTTCTTCTTGAGGGGCCAATAGTTGGTCAGGGATACATAGGCGATCCTGAGACAACAGCGGGGGTGTTCATCAATCCTCCTGCTTGGTCTGGCCGAAGTGCAAAACTTTACAAAACTGGAGACCTGGTTCAGTATAACGAGAATGGTATTTTGAGCTATCTAGGCCGCAAGGACTCTCAAGTCAAACTCCGCGGTCAGAGAATCGAGCTTGGGGAGGTAGAGCATCACGTCCTTGCTTGCATGCCCGAGGTGAGGGGAGTCGTTGCTGAGGTGCTATACAAAGAGGACGATGATTCATCGGCTACTCTCTCAGCATTCATCCTTGAGCAGGAGAGCGACTATCATACGGCCCCTCGACTCTTCGCTATCCCCAAGTCTATTGAAAACCAGCTGGCGGATCGCATGCCCAGCTATATGATACCGACAGTCTGGATCGCAGTGACAAATTGGCCTCTCACGGTGAATAGTAAGATAAACCGGAAAGCTTTAAGAGAGCTTGGAACTTCCTTTTCAAGGTCTCAACTAGCCCAGTCGAGCCAGAGTGTGAGTGAGGGCAAACGATATCCCACCACCAAAGCCGGTATTTTGCTATCGAAACTGTTTACACAAGTCCTTCGTCTTGACTCTGACGTCGTCTCTGTCAGCATCGATGATAGCTTTCTACGCTTGGGTGGCGACTCCATCACGGCTATGCAAATCTCTGCTGAAGCTAGGTCTCATGGGCTCATCGTGTCAACCGCAGATATTCTTCGCCACAAGACTATAGCTGCCATATTGGAAACCCACAAGAGCCCACCAACGCCCGTGGTCGAGCGTGAAGATTCAGGACCTCTTGTTCCAGAAGGTCATGAACCAGAAAGCCGCGACAGTCCCTCTGAGTGGACCATCGCAAGTTTTCCTGAAGTTTTTGGGTCGCAAGAGGATGTTGAGGCATTCAAGAATGAAACCCTTCCACGTTTAGGCGCTAGTCTACAGCTTGCAGATGTAGAAGATATCTTTCCGTGCTCTCCATTACAGGAAGGTATCTTGATCGGCCAGGCCAAAAACTCAACCAGATATCGGTCACGAGCTGACTTCCAGCTGCATCTGGCGAAGGACGATGATGGTATTGACTTGGGCCGGCTTGAAGGAGCCTGGCAAAAGGTTCTCCAACGGCATCCACTTTTGCGTGCCGTTTTGGTCAAGGACTTTCCCGGCAGTAGTCGCGTAATGCACGTCATCCTGAGATCTCCCAAGTCGCATATTGACATCGAGACACATTTAGACAAGTCATCAATCTCTGATATGCTCAGCAGTGGAGAAAACAGCTATCATGAACTAGGTCTGCAGCATCATCTATCTTTTTTTCAACTAAACAACGGCGAGGTGCATCTCATACTCGAACTCAATCATGCCATCGTTGATGGCCACTCGACCTTCATGATGATGCAGGAACTCACCTACTTCTACAACGGAGGTGAAAGTCTTCCTTCAGCCCAGACCTACCGCGAAGTTGTGTCCTTCATAGATAACACATCTACACAAGAAGGGATTGACTACTGGAAGAGCTTTCTCGTCGACATTGAGCCGTGTCATTTCCCTGAACTTGAACCTAAACAGACAGAGCAGTCTTCCAAGGAGTGGATAGATTTCATTTCTGTGCCAGATGTCGATACTCAAAAGATACAAACTTTCTGCGCAGAGAGAGAATTGACTCCTGCAACACTCATACAGGTTGCGTGGGCAATGGTACTCAAATCATACACGGGAGTT
Organism: Fusarium concolor; assembly: GCA_013184415.1. Taxonomy (NCBI): domain Eukaryota; kingdom Fungi; phylum Ascomycota; class Sordariomycetes; order Hypocreales; family Nectriaceae; genus Fusarium; species Fusarium concolor. Next base: position 30,247 of record JABCJY010001117.1, read on the forward strand.
GATAAGCCCTCCTTTGGCGTCATCTGCTCAGGCCGAGATCATCCAGTCGACGGCATCAATAGCATCTTTGGGCCTACTTTGGGTATAATCACTGCCTCTATCTCGCTCGGCAGCAGTGAGTCAGTTGCGTCAGCACTGAAGGCTACCCAGTTGGACTATCTGACAGCACTTGAGCACCAGATGGTTCCTCTTGCAGCTGTGCATAGTGCCCTAGGCCTTGGACCTTCTTCGCTCTTCAACACTGTCTTGTCGGTTCAGAAGATTGAGAATGAGATCGTAGGGGATGTAAATGATGGTCTTTCAATGCAACTAGTGAATGAAGTTGACCCCAGTGATGTAAGTACCAACTCTGGAGAGCCATCAGTGTTGCTAACGACGGCCACAGTATCCTATATCTGTCAGAGTACTTTACACCCGCACAGTAATCAAGATCTTGATTGATCACTCAGGCAAACTCGGCTCGTTCCAAAAGTCTCAATTAGGCAGATGCTTCAGCGCTGCTATAAGCTCCATTATGAACCATGCTCAAGACACTATCTCTGACTTGAATCTTCTTGATGGCCCACGTCTTGAAAAGGTGTGGTCATGGAATCAACACGTCCCGCCACCAATTGAGGCTTGTGTACATGACTTGATTGCCAGTCAAGCTCTAGGTGGCCCGGATGACTGTGCCATTGAATCATGGGACGGAAGGATGAGCTATTCAGACCTCAGCCGTGTTTCAGATGCCCTTGCATGCTACTTGACTTCTTTTGGGGTTGGACCTGGTAGCATGGTGCCTGTGTGTTTTGACAAAACTCTTTGGGTCGTCGTGGCTATGCTGGGCATCCTCAAAGCGGGCGCTACGTTCGTTCCAATGGACCTCATGCAGGCTCCTGAGCGACGAGAGATGGTCTTGAAACAGGTCAAAGCGACTCTCATCCTAACCTCGAAAGAGTCGATGGCAAGATTACTCAACAACCAAGGCCACCACGCAGTGGCCGTGAACTCTGCTCTCATGCAGAGTCTTGAGTCGAAGTATCAAGGTAAGAAGCTAACTACCTCACAGTCCGATCCTTCATCGATCATGTATTGCCTCTTCACATCTGGATCCACAGGCGTTCCTAAAGGTGTCACTCTTCCACATCGCGCAGTTAGCACGGGTTGCACATATCACGGCCAACGGATTGGTTTGAGCAAAAGCACACGGACATTTCAGTTTTCTTCGTACACGTTTGACGCTTGTATCTTTGAAGTTTTCACAACCTTGATCTTTGGCGGTTGTGTTTGCATACCCTCACCGACTCAGCGCCTAGACGATATTACCGGAACCATCCAACGCATGAGGGTTAACACAGTGCTTCTAACCCCTACCGTTGCAAGACTAGTCAGCCCATCAGAAGTGCCCTCTATACGTACCGTCGTTCTCGGGGGCGAAGCGGTTTACCCAGCCGATTTCGCAAGGTGGCATCATGTCGATGTCCTTTTTAATGCATATGGCCCTACCGAATGCGCCGTCACTTGCGTCATGAACGATGAACACCCCAGCGCATCACATAGGAATTGTATCGGTCTTCCATCTGGAACGACAAGTTGGATTGTCGATCCACACGATGAGACCAAACTCGTACCAATTGGTAGCATCGGCGAGCTCGTCGTTGAAGGTGCGCAGTTGGCAGAAGGCTATTTGAATGATGAGGTTCGCACAACCGAATCTTTCATCCATGATCCTCCCTGGCTTCTGCGTGGCTCGAGCTTTCCTGGTGAGCTTGTTTCGGCTGCACTTATCCCTGGACGACAAGGAAGACTTTACAAGACAGGTGACTTGGTAAGATACGTCAGTGATAAGGGTCACCTGGCATATGTGGGCAGGAAGGATGCCCAGGTGAAGCTTCATGGCCAGCGTATGGAACTGGCAGAGACAGAGAGTCACATAATGGCTTGTATCCCCAAAGTGATTCAAGTCTCTACTCTTATTGCAAAGCCACGGGGAGAGTCAGCAACCATGGCTCTTGTAGCATTTCTAGTACCTCATGACGCCAACAAGACCTCTACAGCTTCTCCCGACACCAATTCACCACAGGAAAAGAGAAATGCTCGAGTCTATCTACTACCCGCCACCATTGAGGATCAGCTAGCAAGGAGACTGCCGAGCTATATGATACCTACTATCTGGTTCACCATCGACCAACTACCAATGGCGAGCTCTGGTAAGACGGATCGCAAGGCACTTGATTATATTGTTTCTTCTTTCACCACCGCAGAACTTGCTTCTGCAAAGAGAGTTCGGTCAAGCCTAACAGTGTTAACCGAGGAGGAGAAACGAATGCAACAACTTTGGGCCAAGGTTCTTGGGCTAGACGAGTCCAGCATCGGCCCCGATGACAGCTTCTTCCGCCTTGGAGGGGATTCCATTGCTGCTATGGAACTAGTCAGCCAAGCCAGAAAGAATGGGTTAGCTCTCTCTGTTGCTCAGATTTTCCAACAGCCAAAGCTAGGGCAATTGGTGGCTCAGCTAAGCATGAGTTCGGGGGATATTGAGGCGCCTACCAAGACTGAACTCTTCTCTTTGCTTGGTGACCATGTTGACGTTGCAGACTGTAAAGACAAGGTCGCTCAAATCTGTGGTGTAGATGCACTGGACATCCAAGATATCTATCCTTGTACCCCTCTCCAAGCTGGCTTGATAGCTCTGTCATCAAAGCAGCCAGGGAGGTATGTTCTGCAGAGAGTCATGAACTTGACTGCAGGCATTGATTTACAGCGATTCAAAGAGGCGTGGGAAAAGTTAGTGCAATTTTGCTCAATTCTACGAACCAGAATCGTTCAGTGCGACGGTCTAGGTCTGGTTCAAGTGATTTTGAGAGACACTCACATCAACTGGCAACACTCAAACGATCTCGAACGATATCTTGAAGACAATAAGCACGCTTTAATGGGCCTTGGAGAGCCCCTCACCGGCTTCACACTTATTAAAGACAATTCGTCAACCATGTTTGGTTGGTCTATCCATCACGCCCTCTACGATGGGAACTCAATGCCACTCATCCTGTCACTTGTCAAACAGCTTTATGACGGGTCGAGTCCCCAGCCAGCACCAGAATTCAGTCTTTTTGTCAAGTATACCATTGAGCAGAGCGAGGAGAATACCCGTGCCTTCTGGATAGACACATTTGACCAAGTCGGAGCCCAACATTTCCCATCGCTACCCAGTCCTGGTCATATCGTGACGGCTGATTCCACGATTCAAAACTCTTGTTCGTTTGGAGCAGCTCCAGGAGATCTAGACACTACCATGTCCACAGTCGTCAGGGCCGCATGGGCCTTAACAGTCCATCGTATCACAGGTGCAGAAGACGTGATCTTTGGGACTACTTTATCGGGCCGAAATGCGCCTGTGCCTGGAATCGAGGGGATCGTTGGTCCAACCATCGCCACAGTCCCTATCTCAGCTCGCGTCACTGCACAAACGACGGTCTCAGAGTTCCTAAGTCAGTTACAAGACCACGCTACCGCCATCATCCCGTACGAACAGACTGGCCTCCAAAACATTGCCAAATTCAGCGACAGCACTCGAGCCGCTTGTGACTTCCAGACCTTGTTAGCTGTGCAGCCTCTCACAACGGTATCACTCGAGACCGAATTTGGCACATGGCTCGACATGCCGCAAGCCAAAGAGTTCACTACGTACGCTATTACACTGGTTTGTCAACTCTTGGATGGCGGTGGTATCGACATTGACTGCAACTTTGACTCGAGTGTTATTTCTGAATCTCGTCTAAAACGAATACTCGACTATCTCACAGAGACTATCCATATTTTGATCAAAGCACGTCCAGATCAGCCGATTTCTCAATTACTTGGACCCGATGCTTTGGATCTACAACAAATATGGACTTGGAATAGTCACGTTCCAAGGGCCATCGATGCTTGCGTTGATGCTCTCATTTCAACTCAGGCACATCATCAGCCAGACGCACCAGCAGTCTCTGCCCATGACGGTGACTTTACTTTCAGCCAACTGGACAACCTCATAACCAGATTGGCTTGTCATCTCAAGTCCTTGGGCCTGGTACGTGAGTCACTTGTCCCGCTCTACTTTGAAAAGTCGCGATGGACAGTTGTGGCAATGCTTGCAGTTCTGAAAGCCGGTGGTGCTTTTGTGCCCATGGATCCCAGCCAGCCGCGTGATCGAACAGCAGCTATTGTGAAGCAAGTGGATGCAAAAATTGTTCTGACCTCCGAGAAATTGACTCAAACAGACTTTGGCTCTGATATCAAAGTTATTCCAGTTGGCCCCAGTTCATCTACTATACTCGCTGGTCAACTCATTGGACTGCCAGCTGGAGATCCTAGTTCTGCAGCGTATGTCATTTTCACATCTGGGTCGACTGGCGTGCCCAAAGGCGTTCTCATCGAACACAGAGCTATCAGCAGTGGATGCAACTACCATGGTTCCAGGATCAACCTCCGGAACAACTCTAGGGTCCTGCAATTTGCCTCTTATACCTTCGATGCTTCAATCTTTGAGATTCTTACAACACTCATCTTCGGAGGTTGCGTTTGCGTTCCCTCGGAAGCACAGAGATCTGATGAACTGCCCAAGTTTATGGAGTCTATGGCTGTCAATACCGCCCTTCTTACACCATCGGTGGCGAGGCACATTGATCCAAGCCAGGTGCCATCGCTGCAGACTATCCTGTTAGGCGGAGAAGCGTCGACCGCAGACGACTATTCTAGATGGCTACCATCAACCAGAGTCTTCAATCTGTACGGTCCAACAGAAGCCTCCATTATCTGCAATGCAACAGAAATCACTCCAGGCGCCGTTCAGCCTCGGAATATCGGTACAGCGGCGGGATCTGCCAGTTGGATCGTCGATCCGCAGAACCCTGAGAGACTTTTACCCATCGGAGCTATCGGCGAACTTCTTGTTGAGGGTCCTATCCTTGCGCGAGGCTACGTTGGTGACGTTGACAAGACCAATGCTGTCTTTATAGAGACTCCTACTTGGCTGCGAAATGGACCGGGTCAGAGTCAAACTGCGGGTCGTCAAGGGCGGCTTTACAGAACAGGCGATCTTGTCCGCTATGCTGACGATGGAAATATCGTTTACGTTGGTCGCCGAGACGCTCAGGTCAAGGTACGCGGTATGCGCGTTGAGTTGGCTGAGATTGAGCATCACGCCTTGGCCTGCGTGCCTGCCCGGGATCTTGTCGTTGAGGTCATTAAGCCGGCGAGCCAAGATGCAGCAAGCATCATCGCATTATTTTTGGTTGTTGCAGATGAGAGCAGCCTCAACTTTCTGGCCGGTGGAACCACTCTGGAAAGCAACAGCTTCACATATCGCGTCCAACCTCTCCCTCCCACCATTGAACGTGTCATGAGCGAGAAACTGCCAACTCATATGATTCCAACGCTATTGTTCGTCCTCGATCACTTCGATCTGAACATGGCAGGCAAAGTTGACAGGAAAAAGCTTGCACAACTTGGATCGTCTCTATCCGCCAGCCAGCTGGCCTCTCTCCAGAACCCAAATGCAGCAAAGAAGCGTGGCCCTACCACAGAGACAGAGGCTTCTCTGCAGAAGATCTGGGCACGGACTCTCAATATTGAAGCTTCATGCATTGGTGTCGATGATAGCTTTCTTCGCATTGGTGGAGACTCCATCTCATCGATGCAGGTATCTTCATCTGCAAGGGCACAAGGGCTGAACATTACAACAATGGATATTTTGCAACACAAGACTATCCGTGCCATTGTACAAGCCTTGAACTCCCGGTCTAATCCTGTCAACCACAAGCCGCCACATCTTGATGACTTGGTCCGGGGTGCTCAAGATGCTGTCAGCAAAGGAGAGACTTTTCCTCTTGGGCCTATACAGAAGCTTTTCTTTCTGCACCAGCAGGACCCTACTGTACTTTTTGATCAGTTCATGCTACTCGAACCACGACAAAGGATCGAACTGTTGGGTTTGGGGGAGGCTTTGAATACTCTCGTCACTACTCACTCTGTTCTCCGTACCAAGTTTGAGGTGACGCCATCGGGAACTTGGCAGCAGCGGTTATCACCCACTATCGACGCAGCTGACGGCGTAGTCAGTATTGGTCATGTTGAATTAGACAGTTACGACCAAATCTCATCCCTCATCTCAGAGCGCCGAAGGGATCTGAACATTTCGAACGGCCCTTTGATGGTAGCTACGCTGATCGATGTCGCCCAATCTCAGTACATTTTCCTCGGCATCCATCACTTGGTAGTAGATCTCGTGTCCTGGAGAGTAATACTCGAAGATCTGGAGGCCATGCTCTCCGGAACAGCAAAGCTTTTGCCTCCCTCTCTGCCCTTCGAGGTTTGGACTTCCCTCCAAGCGGAATATGCAAGAAACCAGCTCAAGGTGGATCAGACACTGCCATTCGACCTGGAACCTCCCATGCACTCTTACTGGGCATTCGATGGTACAGTAACACCTGCCAAGACTACAATGAAGAGCTTCAACCTTGATGAGGGAACAAGCGCTGCTCTTCTTGGCAGTTCCAACGATGTCCTTGGTACACAGCCGTCCGATCTGATGATATCTGCTCTTCTCTTCGCCTTCGGTCAAGTCTTTTCTGACAGGACGCTTCCTACAGTTTTCAACGAGAGCCATGGTCGAGAAGCCTGGGACAGCAGCATTGACCTCTCACGAACAGTCGGTTGGTTCACGACATTATACCCTGTTCAAGTCAGACCTCGACAAGTGGATCTTCTCGACTTTGTGCGTCATGTCAAAGACTGTATCAGAGCCATCCCGCAAAATGGCTTTCCCTTCTTTACCTCCAAGTTCCGCAACGAAGATGAAGCAAGTGATTTCGTGACTTCTTTTCCGGTAGAGATTATGTTCAACTATGGCGGTAGATATCAGCAGTTGGAGCGCAAGGACGCCTTCTTCCGCAACGTTCCTATCCCAGAAAACTCTTCCACTGCTGCTGGCTATACCCGATATGCTTTGTTTGACGTACTTGTCAATGTGACAGATGCGTCGCTTGGTGTTGTCTTTATCTACGATGATTCAATTGCAGCCGGCCACGAAGACAAGATTCAGGCCTGGATCAACGGATACAAATCAGCTCTCAACCAGTTGGCTTTGAGATTATCCGTAGAGTCACGTCAATGGACACTCGCGGACATGCCCAGCGTATTTGACTCATACGACAGTATCACTGAGTTCCAGCAGAAGATAATGCCTGAACTTAGTATACGCGATTTGGATGACATTGAAGACATTTTCCCATGTGCGCCAACACAGGAGGGCATCCTCATCAGTCAAGCCAAGGACGCGAGAAACTATCGTTTTAGAGTCAACATCAAGGTATCGGCTCAGCCAGGACGCGTCATCGATCCGTCTAGGCTTCGCCAGGCATGGGCCGCCGTTGTCCAGCGCCACTCAATTTTACGGGCCATGTTGGTTGACAGTTTTCCTGGAAGTGGACGCGCCATGCACGTCATTCTCAAGGACGTCTCTAGTGACGCGTTTCTACGCGAAGTCTCCACTTCTGATGCTGTTGGCACAGACCCCAGAGAATGGCGTCTCCAGCATTATCTTACCCTATACCGAGTCAACGACCAAGAGATTCATCTTATTCTTGAGATGAATCATGCCATTGTGGATGGTTATTCGATTGGAGTTCTTCTCAAGGACCTCGGTGAAGCTTATGAGAGTGCTGGACCTCTTATCCCGGCACCGTCGTATGCCAAATTTGTCAATCATCTGGACCAACAATATTCACACGATAAAGGTATCGAATTTTGGACAAGCCTTCTTAGTAACGCTGAACCCTGCCAATTCCCACTTCTCGGCGATGAAATTGAGACAGGCAATAAACAACTACATCGTGAATCAACGCAAATTCAAGTACCAGATATCAACTCGCCCCAGATACGGGCTTTTTGCCTTCAACATGAAGTCACACCCGCCACCATTGTCCAGACCGCATGGGCCATGGTACTGAGACAATACACGGGCTCAAGTGCCCCGAGCTTCGGAGTTTTGTCTTCCGGCCGAGACCTACCGATCGATGGTGCCGAGAACATCTTTGGGCCCCTGATTGGCATGCTTGTCTGTCATGTGGATCTTTCCAACAAATTACAGAGCGTTGTCGGTCTTAGCCAATCTGTCCAAGCCGCGTATTTGGCGAGTCTACCTCATCAGAACGTGTCTCTTGCTGCTATTCACAACGCACTGGGCTTAGATGTGGATACTACGCTTTTTGATACAGTCATTTCATTCCAAAAGCCGAACAGAACAGCCACACAGTCAAATGTGAAAGATGTTGATTTTGCAATTCAAGGTGGTGTTGATCCATCCGAGTATGCAATCTCTATCAGAGCCGTCGATGACGGCACCAACCTGCTCGTCCTCATGGACTACCGCATTGCACTCTCACCAACTCAAGCACTTCAGCTGTCTCACTGTTTCAGCGCTGCCATTAATTCTGTTGTGAAACCGAACAACACGGGTGTTCCTCGACTGATTACAGACGTTGACCTTCTCGATGACCAGACTTGGAATCAACTTTGGAAATGGAACCACCATCTTCCGCCTCGTGTAGAGAAATGCGTTCATGAGATGATTGCAGAGCAAGTCAAGATACAACCTACAAGACCTGCTGTCTTCTCATGGGATGGCGAGATGACTTACGCTGAACTCGACGTCGTGAGCACGCGCCTGGCATGGCACTTGATGAGCCTGGGTACCAAACCAGGTAAAACCATGATTCCGATTTGCTTTGATAAGTCAATTTGGGCAACAGTGTCGATCTTGGCTATTCTCAAAGCCGGTGCGGCATTTGTTCCAATTGACCTCACACAGGCAATCCAAAGGCGTGAGAAACTACTCGGCGAAGTAGATGGTCGACTTATTTTGACATCGACGCGCTACAGTGAGACCGCTTTTGGCGAGGGCACCACTGTGGTTGCAGTCAACCAAATACTTATTGACAACCTGGCTGACGCTGTACCTGAAGGAGAGGAACTCAGAAACTTTGATCGACAAGCACCGTGCTACGTGCTCTTCACTTCGGGATCTACAGGTTTACCCAAGGGTGTTCTGACCCATCATGAAGCAGCGACCACCAGCTGTTATTATTCTGGAATCAAGATGGGCTTCTCAAGCACCTCACGTGTCTTCCAATTTGGTGCCTATACCTTTGACTCATCCATTACTGAAAACTTCACAACTCTCATCTGGGGAGGCTGCATCTGTATCCCCTCAAATGACGACAGGATGGACGACATTCCCAAGGCAATTAACACCTTGCAGGCCAACCTCACTTTCCTGACTCCGACTGTGGCCAACTTAATCGACCCAAAGGAAATCCCTTCTCTGCAAACTATCATCCTTGGAGGCGAGGCAACCACAGTAGAAGACTTTTGTCGGTGGAGACATCTGAAGAGAGTGCTCAACGGCTATGGTCCAACTGAGTGTACGGTCTATTGTGTTATGAACTGCGATGAGGAGATTTACAGACTTCCAGCCCGCATCGGTCATTCAGTCAGCTCAGTTGGTTGGGTAGTGGACCGCGATGATCCTGAACGCCTTCTGCCCATAGGTGCCGTGGGAGAACTCCTCGTCGAAGGTCATATCCTGGCTCTGGGATACCTCAATGATCCTGAGCGAACGACGAGGACTTTCATCGAGAGTCCAGGATGGATGCAGCGTACGGGCGGCAGGTCGAAACGTCTCTACAGAACTGGTGATCTAGTTCGATATAGCAAGAATGGCGGTCTTGTGTATGTTGAGCGTAAAGACACGCAGGTCAAGGTCCGTGGACAGAGAGTCGAGTTGAAAGAAGTTGAGGTTCAGGTTTCTGTAACACTTCCTCATATTCAGCAAATCATTGCAGAGGTCATTGTGCCAAGTGGCAACAAGTCAAAGGCCATGGTTGCTGCCTTTGTTGTTCCGCCTGAATCTGCAGATGAAAGACAGGAAGGGGATTCTGATGAGGCCATCAGGGTCTTCAACATTTCGCCTGACATTGAAGAGAAGCTGTCTCGCCGTTTGCCATCCTATGCCATTCCGACTGTTTGGTTTGAAGTATTGAAGCTTCCTCTCACATCATCAGGTAAAACCAACAGAAGAATTCTGCGGGAAATGGGCTCTAGTTACTCCAAGTCACAGCTTATCCGCCTCCAAAACAAAACCAAGACTCATAAACGAGTCCCACAGACGGAAAGTGGGCGGAAGCTGCTCGAGCTATACGCAGATGTGCTCAGTCTGTCACCTTCAGATATTGGCTCAGATGACAGTTTCTTCCGCCTCGGTGGAGACTCTGTCGCCGCCATGAAACTCGCTAGTATCGCTCGCAAGGCAGGCTTACGAGTATCGGTGGCTCAAATCTTCCAGAGTCCAAAGTTGGAAGACCTTGCTGCCCTGTTGGGACCGTCCATCGAGTCCTGGTCAACCCCGGTATCAGAAAGTCCCGAGGAAGTGGCACCCTTCGCATTGCTCGATGGAAGTGTCGAGCAGTGCCGTCAAGAGGTTGCGGAGCTTTGTGGTGTCTCAAGTGATCGCGTTGAAGATATTTATCCTTGCACGCCGTTGCAAGAGGGGCTCGTGGCGCAGACGATCAAGAACTCGGGAGACTATGTTCTCCAAAGAGTCATGGAGCTTTCAGATGAAATTGACATGGAACGATTCCGTCAGGCCTGGGAACATGTTGTGGTATCAAACCCCATCCTAAGGACCAGAATTGTCCAGAGTGAGGCTTGTGGCCTACAGCAGGTCGTGCTACGAGAAGGGATACAGTGGAGAGAAGAAAGCAACCTTGAAGAGTATCTCGGCATGGACAAGCTTGAGGCTATGGATCTCGGTCGACCGCTGGCTAGGTATGCCATTGTGTCCAATGAGACAACTCTCAAAACCTCCTTTGTGTGGACAATTCAGCATTCCATTTACGACGGAGGGAGCATGCCTCTCATGATGAAGCAAGTTGAAATGGCATATCGCGATGGAGCATCATCTATCCTGCAGCCACCGCCAAAATTCAATCTCTATGTTAAGCACATGTTGGAGAACAACAATGACGAGGCAGCAACTGGCTTCTGGAAATCTCAACTATCTGGCTACGACTCGCAGCCGTTTCCTTCTTTGCCTAGAGTGGGCCATACCGTTGTTGCTGATAACATTATCGAGCGAACATGTCTATCACTATCCAAGAACTCCAACGGAGATATGACTGTAGCCACTGCCCTCCAGGCATCTTTGGCTTTGACAATACATCGACAAACCGGTACTGACGACGTTGTGTTTGGTACGACGCTTTCTGGGCGCGACGTGGAAGTGGACCGCATCGAGGAAATAGTCGGACCAACAATCACCACGGTCCCTGTACGAGTTCGCGTTCCTTTGGACGCATCACAATCCGTTTCGGATTTTGTTAGCCACGTCCATGGTGGAGCAATTTCGGCCATGCCCTATGAGCATACGGGTTTACACCGAATCTCTACAATAAGCGCCGACTGTCAACATGCATGTAACTTCCAGACTTTGCTCGTCATCCAGCCCCCACAGAACGAGAGCGAGTTCCAAAATACTGCTGAATTGGGGACTTGGCAGAATATCTCACAAGTACGCGAGTTTACAACGTATGCTCTTACAATAATCTGCCAGCTCGAGCAAGATGGAGGTTTCAAGGTGTTGTGCGCTTTCGATCCCAAAGTTGTTGAAACTTGGAGAATGGAGAGAATTCTTGACCATTTCATAGCTATTACAGAAGAGCTTCTCGGTGCTCCACCGCAAAAGCCATTGGTCGATATTGCCGGCCTGATGCCATCAGATACTGATGAGATTTGGCGCTTGAACGACACAGTTCCTGCAGCCGTGGACAGATGCATCCACCAAGTTATTCACGACCAGAAGCTTCAACGGCCTGAAGCTATGGCTATTGACGGCTGGGACGCAAGGTTCACCTATGAAGAGTTATTCTCCAGCTCAAGGCTCATCGCAAACCACCTGAGAAGCTTGGGGGTTGGGAAAGGCATTATTGTTCCTTTATCATTCGACAAGTCGGCGTGGACTATTGTGGCGATGCTAGCTGTTCTCCAAGCTTCTGCTGCTTTTGCCCCATTGGACCAGACACAAGCACTAGACCGCCGAGAAGGGATACTACAACAGACGGGCGCTAAGCTTATCCTCACTTCGCAGCGATATCACGATGTAGACTTCGGAGAGGGCCGATCTGTGTTGGCAATAGGGCCGAAGCTTCTGGCTAAGCTTCAGCAAACCCAACAACCTGCAAGCGAAGACGTGGCTCAAGACGCAGATGCAGACTCCTTAGCCTATGTCATTTTCACTTCAGGAACAACTGGGGTACCAAAAGGAGTCCTCGCACACCATCGTGCTGTCAGCTCGAGTTGCAAGTACCAAGGAATCACTCTTGGTCTCAACAATCAGACTCGATTTCTTCAATTTTGCTCGTACACCTTTGACGCATCTGTCATGGAGATATTTGCCACCCTGGTGTTTGGTGGCTGTATTTGCGTCCCATCGCAAGACGAGATACTCAGCAACCTCGCTGGGTCGATACAGGAATTCGCTCCTAATACTTCAGTTATGACTCCCTCGGTCATTCGAACACTTCGACCGGTAGACATGCCTTCGATCAAAACTCTGATCTTTGGAGGTGAGCCGGCATTCCCGGCTGACTTCATGCCCTGGATTGGCAGTGTTGATAACATTTTCAACGTCTATGGTCCTACAGAATGCACTGTCATCTGCTGCGCCAGTCGTATCGAGAAGCCATCTCCGGGTGGGGAACTGGTATCTGGAGATTTGGGCATGCCTTTGGGGTCCAATGCCTGGATCGTTGACCCTGACAATATGGAAAGACTGATGCCCTTTGGTGCAGTCGGCGAGCTTATCATTGAAGGGCCCATTGTAACCCAGGGCTATCTTCACGATCTGGACCGCACCATGGCGTCTTTCTTTCAAGACCCGCCTTGGCTAACCCCCCGCAGACGCGGAACGGTGTATAAGAGCGGAGATCTGGTTCGGTACTCGCCTGAAGGCAGGATACTTATCCTAGGCAGGAAGGACAAGCAGACAAAGCTTCGAGGGCAGCGACTCGAATTGACCGAGGTCGAGCACCACATTCGTGTATGCATGCCTCATGTCGAGCAGCTTGCTGTCGAGATTATACCAGCCACCAATACGTCAAGTTCTGCACTCGCTGCTTTCATTGTCAACGCCAATGACAACGGAGAAACAGCTACGGATGATTTTGGTCTATGCGCAGTCTCAACACCTTCAGACATTGAAGATGAACTATCTAGGAGGATGCCAAACTACATGGTCCCTACGCTCTGGTTCAACATGGACAAGCTTCCGTTGACCACTTCTGGAAAATCTGATCGGAGAAGACTACGAGAACTCGCTCAATCCCACCGTGTGTCAGCTCTGGGCCAACCCGGCTCAACAACCCGAGCAGACAAGACCATGCCATCAACAACAGAGGAACGGCTGATTCAGAGAGTATGGGCCCGCGTTCTCAATATTGACCCTGATACAATTGGAGTCAACGACAGCTTTTTGCGTCTTGGTGGAGACTCCATTACTGCCATGCAAGTCTCATCATCGCTACGATCAACCTCAGTCTATGTCACGGTTTCGTCCATTCTCAAACACAAGACAATACGTCGAATTCTCCAGGCTTCGGGGGTCCAACACGCAACACCTCAAACTGAGACAGCGGTATCACAAGCTGTTGTATCAGGCGAGCCATTTGACCTCAGCCCGATCCAACAGGTCTTCTTTGGATTCCAGCAGGATCCTGATGTTGAATTTGACCAGTGCTTCCTCTTGAAACTAGCCACTACAGTCAGCTACCAAAAACTTAACGATGCTCTTGATGTGCTTGTGGAATCTCACCCCATGCTACGAGCTCGCTTCCAGAGAGGATTGGATGATCAGTGGCAACAACTAATTGTACCAGATGTCGCTGGCTCTTATCTTCTTCAATTGGAAGAATGCCCAGATGATAATGCCGTGCCATCTGCTATTGCACACTGTCGAAATGCCCTGGACATCACAGCAGGCCCACTTCTTGCAGCTGCTCTCATCAACAAGCCCGAAGAACAGAACCTTTTTCTCACAGTTCACCATCTAGTTGTTGACTTGGTATCATGGAGAGTCATACTTCAAGACCTCGAGACTCTGTTGACGAGTAGACCTGACGCCCCAGCTTCCTTGCCCCTGCCTCCCTTATCATTTCCTGCGTGGTGTAGCTTACAAAAGACATACGCCGAAGCGAACTTCTCTCTCACCAAGAAGGACATTTGTAATATTCCGCCGCCGATGTTGTCGTACTGGGGAGTAACAACTTCCGATGACATGCTTCAGGACACGACAACTCAGAGCTTCATACTTAGCACTGAAGCAACATCTGCTATTTTTGGTCATTGCAATAATATGTTCAGAACAAAGCCAATTGAGTTACTTGTCTCAAGTCTACTGCACTCCTTTGGACAGGCCTTCAATGACAGGCCCTTGCCTACTATCTGGAACGAAGGCCACGGACGTGAAGTTTGGGATGATACTTTGGACCTTTCGAGAACTTGCGGGTGGTTCACTACGTTGACACCAGTGGTCGTATGCGAGAGTCAGCAGAGAACATTGCAGGATTATGTCCGTGAGATTAAGGATTCAATGCGAAGCATGCCACAGAATGGGTGGTCACAATTCGTCTCACATTTTGTCAACAAGAACGATTCCGACAATTTCATCTCAAATCTCCCCACTGAAATCATGTTCAATTACAGTGGTGGATACGGACAACTCGAACGTCAAGAATCCTTGTTCCAAAATATCGCTGTACCCAATAGTCAACCCGAGCATGCAGCACCAGTCTCTACCTTCAGGCGCCACGCTATCTTCGACGTACTCCCTACTGTCAACCGCGGCCGACTCTCAGTCAATTTTGTCTACCCCAAGAGTCTGGACTCTCGATTTCCCATCTCGGACTGGATTTCGCGATACCAGACAAGTCTTGAAGCCTTGGGCCAAGAACTCACCATCACGAGCAATAACGACAAGATGCTGACCTTGTTCGACTTCCAAGGAGTTTTCAACTCCTACGAGGATATCGAAGAGTTCCATACAGAGATCATCCCAACCCTCGACATCTCCTCAGTTGACGAGATTGAGCACATCTATTCTGCGACTCCAATGCAGGAGGGTATTTTGATCAGTCAGATCAAAGATGACAAAACTTACCACTCGCGATTGCAGATGAAAGTAACCTCTTCTGAATCGATAGACTTGGAGAGACTACGCAAAGCCTGGCAGAACGTTGTCCAACGTCATGATCTTCTCCGGGCTGTTTTTGTTCACGACTTTCCTGGAAATGGCGGAACCAAGCAAGTCATTCTGTCGAATCCCCGTCCTAGCATTCAAACTCTACACAGCTCCAACGAATCAGTTGTGATACGCTCTGTTCTCTCACAAGATACACCCCATTATACATCCTCGAGTGTACAGCATCATCTTGCCATACACGTATTGAGTGACTACGAAGCAAGTTTGGTCCTCGAGATCAATCACGCTATCGTTGATGGGCATTCAACCAAGGTGCTAGCCCAGGATCTACAAAGAGCCTATCGAGGCGACGCTACACCTGCCGCTCCATCCTACGCCAGTTTCGTATCTTTTGTAGAGAGCCAGCCGCGTGACGAGGGCATAAGCTACTGGGCAGAGTTTCTTGACGGTGCCGAGCCATGTCATTTCCCAGATTTGTCAACCTCGAGTCCATTAGAGGATGAAGAGCATGGTACAACTATTTGCGTCCCGAACCTGGATACGGCTAGAATTCGACAATTTTGCAAGGATCAAGACCTCACTTCTGCTACCGTGATCCAACTGGCTTGGGCGATTGTTTTGCGATGGTACACCGGCTCTCTAGACCCATCTTTCGGTATACTGTGCTCTGGTCGTGATCTACCAATCGATGGTATTAATGACATCTTCGGGCCCTTGATCGGCATGTTGACTTGTCGAGTTCATTTTGATAAGATGAGTGTCGCCGAGGCATTGCACGACCTGCAGCTTCGCTATCTTGAGAGTCTGCCCCATCAAACTGTATCATTGGCAGCGGTGCATGATGCACTGAATTTGGGAACTGACGCGTTGTTCAACAGTGTTATTTCCTTCCAGAAAGATGGCCTCCTTGATAGAGAAATGAAAAAGTGTGGGGAGCAAGAAGGCAAAAGAGATGTTGACGTATCGTTGGTCGGTGGATATGATCCCGCAGAAGTAAGTCATAACTGCCCTTCTAGCCTCTTGGCATTGTTACTGACTGCTGTGAAACTTTAGCACGCTATGGGAGTTCGTGTCATTGATGGCCATGACGAGCTGCTGGTGATGATTGACTCCAAGTGGGTTCTCGACGACACTGAAGCAGCTCGGATTGGCCAAATCTTTAGTACAGCTGTTGATTCCATTATCTCTAACAGCCAGGCCGCTATCAAACATCTCGACGCTTTGAACACTGAGGCACGAGACAAGATCTGGAATTGGAACAGCGTTGTCCCAGAAGCTGCCGACATCTGTGTTCACGAGCTTATTGAAGCTACAGCACACGATCGCCCTGATGAGGTTGCTATATGCAGTTGGGATGGCGAGCTGACCTATGGAGAGTTAATGGAGCATGCGAAACGCCTTGCCAGTTACCTTGTCCGCAGAGGTGTTTCTCCCGAAACCATTATACCTGTCTGCTTCGAAAAGTCGAGATGGACCGTTGTTGCCATGCTCGGAGTCCTAAGAGCTGGGTGTGCTTTCGTCCTCCTCGATCCATCACAGCCTGAAGCGCGTCTGAAGAAGATTATCCAGCAGACCAATTCCACGATTGGTCTGTCATCACGGTCGTCGTCTCATCTTCTATCTAAGATGGTGGCGGAGGTGGCTATCGTCACTGAGGGCGCGTCATATCATGACAATCTAATTCTACACAATGATGAAAGAAGATGCAGCGCGACATCTCTGATGTACGTCATATTCACATCTGGTACAACTGGTGAGCCTAAAGGCACAATGATCAACCACCAGTCTTTTGCCTCGGCCATCACGCACCAGGCACATCGTGTTGGCTTCTCCCCGGAAACTAGAATCCTAGACTTTGCCTCTTACATGTTCGATGTCTCTATCCATACACTCATGATGGCCCTGGCGACTGGCGGTTGCGTCTGTGTTCCCTCCGAAGAGGAACGCAAAAACAACTTGACCGAAGCCATCACCCGGTTCAGTGTCAACACCATCGATATAACACCTTCGGTGTGCCGTCTACTCAACCCAGAAGAGATTCCATTAGTCCACACCATGATTGTTGGGGGAGAGCAACTCAAGGCTACTGATGTTTCTCATTGGCCATCACGCGTGAGAGTGGTCAACTGCTATGGTCCAACCGAGTGTACACCAACCAGCACCATCAGCAACATTCAAGGCCCTACCACTATCACTGGGATTGGAAAGGGCGTGGGAGTGATTACTTGGGTTGTTGACCCAACCAACCACAATTACCTCGCGCCAGAAGGAACAATTGGCGAGCTGCTTATTGAAGGCCCAATTGTCGGTCAAGGATACCTCAACGATCCGTCACGCACAGCAGAGTCTTTTATACATGACCCTGAATTTCTACTCAGAGGCTCATCCTGCTGCATGGGTAGGCGCGGGCGTCTTTACAAGACAGGAGACCTTGTCCGGTACCAGAGCGACGGTAGTCTAACCTTTGAAGGCCGCAAGGATACCCAAACCAAAGTCCGAGGGCAGCGTGTCGAGCTTGGAGAGGTTGAGTATCATATACTAAAGTTTGCGCGTGCCAAAGAGGTTGTTGTTGAAATCATCCGCCCGTCGGAAGAAGAGGGAGATCAACAGACGCTTGCTGCCTTTATTGTTTTGGATGAAAGCAAGGATGTGAACCATGACGATGCCAAGGCCTCAGTTCTTTACCATGGTGTTCTTGTTGATTCGCTACCCAACTATGCAGTCTTAGAGGAGTCACTCTCCAAGCTACTTCCCTCATATATGGTCCCAACCATTTGGTTCACTGTCAATATGATACCTTTGACTTCGTCAGGCAAGGTGGACCGCCGAAAGCTTGGGAAGATCGGTTGTTCGTACTATATGGGCCAACCGAACGGGAATGCAACCAAGAACAAACGCAAACCGACACAAGATATCGACATATCTCTGCAGTCACTGTGGGCTCAGGTTCTAGGTATAGAAAACAGTCGCATAGGCCTGGACGATAATTTCTTCCGCCTTGGTGGAGATTCTCTCAGAGCCATGAGCCTGGTGTCTTCTGCCAGGAAGGCTGGTCTAAGACTGACTGTTGCCCAGATCTTTCAGTATCCGAAACTGGAAGATATTGCAGGCCATCTTCGGGTCAATCTAGCCTCTCAAAGTACGATTGCGACAACACATGAGATCAAACCATTTTCTCTCTTCTCAGTGGACAGACAAAACCTGGATGAATTTGTCGACCAAGTGGCGCAGCTATGCTCTATCAGCAGTGATGCTATCGATGACATCTACCCAACTACGCCTTTACAGCAGGGTCTTATGGCTCTTACTACTAAGAGGCCAGGCGACTATGTGCTCCAGAACATCATGGAAATCGATCCCGGCACAGATTGCTCCCGGTTACAGCGGTCATGGGAGGAAGCACTCCGACGCACGCCTATCCTACGCACTAGAATCGTGCAACACTACACGAGTGACGCTCTCTTGCAGGTTGTGACTAGGAGCTCAACGCTTCAATGGAGAAGCGGTGAAGATCTCGATGAGTACCTGAAGCTTGACAAGGACGAGTCTATGCAGCTCGGAGACCCATTAACACGACTCGCCATCATTTTAGACGGAAATGATGGCAAGCGCTATCTAGTATGGACGATCCACCATGCAGTATATGATGGACAATCAGTTCCCGCAATTCAAAGCCTGGTCCATAATATCTACCATCGCGAGTTGAACAGCATTCCAAATCATCCTCCTTGGAACAGCTTTGTCAATTACCTCCTTGGCCAAGACACTGAAATCGGCAGGGCATTCTGGGAGAAATACCTCGGGAACTACCAGTCAATTCCCTTCCCACCTCTTCCAACAACTTTCATAGATGAGGTGAAGACCAACATATCCTTCAGCTCCTCCTTTGAGCTGCCTCCTTTAACAGAATCCAGTGTCACACTTGCAACTACCATCAGGGCTGCATGGGCCCTTGCTGTGTATCACAACACTGGCTCGCCGGATGTTGTCTTTGGTGCTACACTCTCAGGGCGGGGAGCTCCTATACCAGGGGTTGAAGACATTGTCGGCCCGACGATTGCTACTGTGCCTGTGCGAGTAAATGTCCCTCAGCGAGGCTCACAGTTGACAGTGGCTCAGTTTCTTCTTCAGGTACAGGCTGAGTCAACAGCAATGATAACTCATGAGCAATTTGGCTTGCACAAAATCTCAAAGATCAGTCAGGACACCGAAAGGGGATGTGACTTCAAGACCCTGCTGGTCATTCAGCCAGAAGGCGACGACAAGTACAGCGATGACTTACTGCCCCTCGGTGTGTGGCGTGAAGGACTTGTGGCGAGCGGGGAGTTCAGTACATATCCATTGACTTTAACATGCCGAGTCTCTACCACCGGAATCCTATATCTGGGCTGCTATCTCGATCCGCGTATTCTCCCACAATGGCGAGCTGAAAGGATTCTTGAACAATTCGGATTCTTTATTCGGCAGCTGTCAAGAGCGAATCCGAAACAACAGGTTAACACGGTTGACCATTTAACGCCATCCGACAAGAAATTACTATGGGCATGGAACAAAACGGTCCCGGATCCTGTGGATCAATGCGTCCATGAATTCATCTCGCAGCGCGTCAAGTCACAGCCAAAAGCGTCCGCGATTAGTGCATGGGATGGGAACATGAGCTACCACGAGCTAGATGTTGTGTCTTCAAGTCTTGCAGCACATCTTGTTGGTTCCCTTGGACTGACTGTTGGAGCAATGGTCCCCTTGTATTTCGAAAAGTCTGTTTGGGCTGTTGTCGCTATGCTAGCTGTTTTGAAAGCTGGTGCTGCGTTTGTGCCGCTTGATCCCATGCAGACACCTGATCATAGGGAGACAATACTACAGCAACTTGATACAAGCATCATTCTGGCATCCGAACATCTTGCTGGCGATTTAAAAATCAGAAATGGCCCAGAACGGGTTGCTGCCGTGGGCCCTCAACTTCTTCGAAGCTTCTCCGGAGAAGGCCTCTCTAGGCATTACACATCAGAAGCGAGAGATCCCAGGTCTCCTGCGTATATCATCTTCACCAGTGGCTCCACGGGAAAGCCTAAAGGCGTTGTTCTTGAACATCGAGCTTTGGCGACCAGTTGCTCGCACCACGGCTCGGCCATAGGGCTGAACATGACATCGAGGGTCTTGCAATTTGCTTCTTATGCCTTTGATGCTTCTATCCAGGAGATCATCACTACTCTGGTCCACGGCGGCACTGTATGCATTCTCTCTACTCATGATATACAGGACAGCCTCGAGGAGGGAATTTGCACCATGGACATTAATACAGCCTACCTCACACCATCTGTTGCGAAGCTCATAGATCCTGCAGCCGTACCTGGACTCAAGACAATCATGCTGGCGGGAGAATCCTCAACCATAGAAGATTTCAAACGTTGGTCACGACCAGAGCAGAGCGTCCTCCATGGATATGGCCCAACGGAATGTGCCGTTCTTTGCTCTGTTGCTACCGTCGATTTTGATACAATCGATGAAACCAACCCTGTTTGTATTGGCACAGCTAAGGGAGGCATAAGCTGGGTTGTTGACCAAGTCGACCACGGAAAATTACTTCCCATTGGAGCGGTCGGCGAGCTCCTCATTGAGGGCCATATCCTGGCAAGGAGTTACCTAAACGACCAGGACAAGACTACAGCCGCCTTCATAAGCGCTCCTGACTGGCTAGTACAAGGTAACCCTGGACGCCACGGCAGACTCTATAAGACTGGCGACTTGGTGTCATACAACGCTGATGGAAGCCTCACATACTACTCTCGCAAGGATACACAAGTCAAGATTCGTGGACAGCGAGTTGAGCTTGCGGGAGTCGAAGCAGCAGTTTTGAAATGCCTTGATGATGCTGTCCAGGTCGTGTCTGAGATCATCAACCCCGTTGGCCATGGCGCGAACCCGGTATTGGCGGCCTTTGTGGTAATGGAAAGCAGCGATGCAGCATCGCTTACCCAGCCGCAGAACGAGGGACAAGTTGGTATCCTGCCCGTTGACTCATCTTTCGAGGCTCGGATGTCTGAATTAGTTCCTAGTTACATGGTACCGTCGGTGTGTTTTGTCATCAAGGAGTTACCCCTGAATACCGCGGGCAAAGTTGACCGTAAGAAGCTAAAGCATATCGGCTCATCCTTTTCAGTGGCAGAACTTGCTGCCCTCAGACAAGTCGAGGGGTCCAACAAGAGACAGCCTTCGACAGACGCTGAGCAGCTGTTATGCGAGACTGTGGCTAAGGTGCTAAATCTTGATGTGGCGAGTATTGGGCTGGATGATGACTTTTACCGGCTTGGTGGCGATTCCATCACCTCTATGCAACTTTCGTCTGCCGCACGTGCCCAAGGCCTTGATATATCGACTGCGGTTATAACAAAATACAAAACGATCAGTCGAATATTAGGTGCCAGTACTTTCAACTCCTACAATAGCCATCCGCCTACGAACGGCCACGCTCACAGCCAAATCACCCATCACAGCAGCGACAACAAGATCACTCTGACACCAATTCAACAAATGTTCTTCCTTCAGCAAACAAATCCCAGAGTCTGCTATGACCAGTTCTTCTACCTTCGACCAAAGACACCCATCACACCGACTCGACTTGAGTCTGCCCTTCACAGAATCGTCCAGGCCCATCCAATTCTCCGCGCTCATTTCAAGCAAGATAGTGCCGGGAACTGGGAGCAATTCATCAGGGATTCTGCCAAAGATTCTATCCGTTGCGTACCTCAGACATGCGCTGACTATCAAGAGGTTGCATCAGTCATTCAACAAAAGCGAGGCAGTTTGGATCTCACAGATGGTCCTCTTGTTGTTGCCGTCCTTTTTGAAGTCAATGGAGACCAGACGCTCTTTTTAGTGATCCACCATCTCGTTGTAGACTTGGTGTCTTGGCGCATTATTCTCGGCGATCTCGAGTCACTACTTACATCAGGTGATGTTTCTCTAGAGTCGACGACGCCGTTCCAGACTTGGTCATCCCTTCAAGGTCAACATGCAAGAGATCTCGCCAAAGCCCCTCGAAAGCAACGTACCATTCCACCACCACAAATCTCCTACTGGGGCAACCAGTCTTGCGACACGAACTGGAGAGAAAGTACAACAACTCTCTCCTTGTCTATTGACCAAGTGGCAACAAGTGCTATCCTCGGAGTTTGCAATGACACTCTGGGCACGAGACCTATTGAATTGATGATTTCAGCACTGCTCTTTTCTTTTGGCCAAACGTTCAAGGACAGAACACTACCGACTGTTCTGAACGAAGGACATGGTCGGGAGACGTTGGACGAGTCTCTGGGCTTGGACCTCTCCAGAACAGTCGGCTGGTTTACCACGTTATATCCGGTCCACATTGACACACATCGACATCAAGAACTACTCGACTTTGTCACTCAAACGCACAACGCCATGTCTGCCGAGTCCTCTGCCGACAACGGTGCCGCATGGTTTACATCTCAATTCGCCACTTCACAATCAGCAAGATCCTTTGTCCAAAGCCAATTTCCTGTCGAAATTGTCTTCAATTACGGCGGTGTATACCAGCAACTTGAGCGCGATGACTCATTCTTCAAAATCACCTCTCTTGAGGAAATGGCCAACAAAAACATCTGCAATGCCGTCAAAAGTGACAAAGACATCAAGAGTAATGAGTTGTTCAATATTGATCCTCCGTCGGCGGCTGAAGCACGCATGTCATCGTTGTTTGAACTTGTTGCAGGTGTCACGAATGGACGTCTGCATATCTCTATGCTGTACAGTAAGCATCTGCTGCATCAAGAGATGATTAAGGAGTGGTTTGGTAGTTTTGAAGAGACATTGGGGAGGGTTGCTAAGGATCTGGGTCCGGAGTGATAGAGCCAGGCAGGGCATTGTAGTTTAGTTGTATTAGACAAGCTTAGTGAGCCGTGGAGTCGCTACCAGACATTCGTTTATCCCAGCTAGCTATATATTTTTTCAATGCATTCCAGAATTAATCTACGGCCAAGTTAGACAAGTACTGCACAAAACTATAAGTCTAAACTAATATTTCACACCAAGATAAGTCAGGTTAAAGAACAAGGAGTCCCGCTTCGGCCCCAGATAACCCACTGTGTCTTACAGCTCTGGTTGAAGGCTTTACAAGGCAAACATTACTATAACTCTTCCAGAAGGTGTTATGCACGTCTCGATAGTTTCCAAGTCACACAACATGGTGTAACAAGGATGTGATTTGCATGCTCTTACTACGATGTACCTTCCCTATTAAGCCTAGTGGAAAGATTGGGGCTTCGTCTCCCATGCTGTCAGCACAGTGTAACCATGTCAGATTTGCCCTAGCTATAAACAGAAGGTTGCACCGAAGGATCTCAAAGGTGGGATCCTTCAAGATAGGTATTTTATGTGCTTGGGGTCCACTATCCGTACTTAGATATGTATAGTCTTCTAAAGGGGTTCACCACATACCGGGGTTCAGTCTTTACCCCTTTAGCTTCCGTGCATCGATGGATGGCGGCTTGAACATCAGTCGCTAGTGTACAGCCATTCTCTTTTCTCTTAGCTGTTAATCGCCAACTTTCAATCGGTTACACTTGCACTTATCGGCATACATGACTCCATGAAATCTATTTGCTAGTAACATCGCACCTCCCGACATATGGCATGCCGCAACGACGATGCCTTTGGTCCCGTAGTCCAAGGGTGCCGGGATAATTTTGACTTCACCCTCAGATTCGAAGAGATTTTCTTCTCGCTTGTACCTTCATCTCTCTTTCTCGTCCTTGCTTCTGGGCGTCTCCTATGGCTCTTCAGAGCGCCAAGTATTTCTAAAGCCAATGTCTTTCTGTGGGCAAAACTGGTAAGCTCTCCCCTTTAACCCCAGCTTGATGTTGAATAATGATTAAGCGAGAACTCAGTCTGGTATCGTCGTGCTTGCTGCTTTGCAGCTTTGCCAGTTGGTCTTTACTACTCAGCATAGATCCAGCCTTGTGCCTCTATCAGTTCCGTCGGAAATTCTTCGATTTATTGTAACAATCACTATTCTCCCGCTTTCTCTTACTGAACACCAACGGACGCCAAGGCCTTCCGTGTTACTTGGCTCCTTCCTCTGTCTAACTTTTCTTCTTGATATCGTACGAACTCGGACTTTATGGCTTTTGACGCGGAACCTTGAGCATCATGGTGCCTCTCATGCTGGAATAGCTGTTGCTACAACCGTTCTTAAAAGCATTGTCCTTATTCTTGAAGCACAACACAAGAGTCTTCCCCAAGATTGGAAAGAGAGCCACAGCCCCGAAGAACGAAGTGGCATTTTCAGCCTGTCCACCTATTCTTGGGTAGATAAATTGCTTCTATCAGGCTATAGGTCTCTTCTTACTATAGATGACTTGTATGCTCTTGGTGAAAGAATTTCTGCCTCCAGCTTGCAGGCAAAGGTGAAGCAATGGGAGACCAAAAGACCTACAATCTCTACATCTGCAAGGCTCAGTTGGCGCATGTTTTCTACCTTATTGGGACCCTTTCTACTCTCCGTAGGACCACGACTAGCGGTCATAGGCTTCACCTTCTGCCAGCCATTTCTGATTCAAACAATCTTGTCATACCTAGAGTCACCTAGCGACCCAAAACACGGCTACGGGTTGATTGGTGCCACCGTTATCATATATGCCGGCATAGCAGTCTCCAACGCCCTCTACTTCTACGGACAAGAGAGGTTTGTCAGCATGGTCCGCGGTATTCTTTTTACAGCAGTCTATAACAAGACTATTTCACTACCGACCGCTGATGTTAATGACTCGGCAGCACTTACGCTGATGAACAGCGATATTGAGCGTATCAAGATGGGTCTATTACCCCTACACGAATATTGGGCCAACGTTATCGAAGTAGTCCTCGCTTCATGGCTTTTGGAGAAGCAGATCGGTGCCGCTTTTGCAGCACCTATTGTGGTTGTAGTCCTCTGTATTTTAGCTTCAGGGGCAGTGGCATCAATCACGGGTCGCCGCCAAGTTGCTTGGATGAAAGCAATTGAGGAGCGAGTTGCTGCCACCTCCACTGCGATCTCAACGATGAAATCTCTACGAATCTCTGGGATGACGACTGCTATTGAGAGACTAATTCAGCAGTTGCGTGAGCAAGAGCTCAGGATTGGAGGCAAGTGGCGTCTGATGCTTGTCGTTGCTGTCACCCTCTCATTCACGCCTATGACGATCGGACCCCTTATGGCGTTTGCGGTCACATCACGATCTCTTGAGGTGACACGCATCTTTCCGTCCTTGGCCTACATCATGTTACTAGCTACACCCCTCAGTAGCTTGCTACAGAACATCCCAGGTTTACTATCGGCTATTGCATGCTTGGGCCGCATTGATGCTTATATGAAAAAGGGAAGCCGCTTGGATCCTCGCAAAATGCATCGACGCGTCTCTTTCTCACAGGAAAAGGTCGAGGTTTCCAAAGTAGTTCCAGCGTTGGAGGTGACTGACGGAAATTTCGGATGGACGGCTGAACACAATGTTCTGCGAGATATCAACATCAAGATCCCCCCTTCCTCTCTCACTATTGTCGTGGGCCCAGTAGCATCAGGCAAATCCACTCTTCTCAAAGCCCTTCTCGGTGAAACAGCCTTTTCATCCGGAATTATTACAGTTGGAATCGACTTTCGCAGAATAGGATACTGCGACCAGACACCGTTCTTGTTCAACGATACCATTCGAGCTAATATTGTTGGCCATGCCCCTTTCGACAACACACGCTACCAACAAGCTCTATACTCTACTGCTCTACAAGTCGACCTAAAGCAGCTACCACAAGGAGACCGTACTATCATTGGAGGGAATGGTATCTCTCTAAGTGGTGGACAAAAGCAACGTCTCGCTCTGGCTCGAGCTCTGTATCTTGAGGCAGATCTCTATCTTCTTGACGACATCTTAAGTGGCCTCGACGCAACCACATCAGATCTTGTCTTTAAGAGAACAATGGGTCCTCATGGGGTCCTTGCACGCAGAAAATCTACCGTGATTCTGTGCACCCACAATGAGCAGTACCTGCAATTTGCACACAACGTTGTAACCATTAGTGGGGATGGTTCGTTGAGAGTGTCGCAGAATGGTACCAAGATTGACGACTGTGAAGAGGACTTCAATGAAGTGGATGAAAAGGCTTTGGGTCATGCTTCAGAGATGGAACGCTCAGCCGAGTCAAGTAACACAGCCAAGACGCCTCCACAAGATGAAGCGCGACGGTTGGGAGACTTCGAGGTCTATCACCACTACTTTGCCAGCATGGAAAGCTGGGTGATAATATTCTTTGTTATATCCTGCTGTTGTTATGGATTTACATCAAACTTCCCCACAATCTGGCTGAAATACTGGTCTGCCGATGTAGTGCGCCTGTACCCTCAAAGGTCGAACGCCTTCTACGTTGGCATCTACGCTCTTTTGCAGACGTCGTGTCTTTTATCACTCACTGCTGTTGTTCTTCTATGCACCCAGTCCATGATCTCACAGACCGGCTCAAGACTGCACCAGAGGGCATTGCAGACTGTCGTCGGTGCCTCGTTGCGCTTTTTCGCTCTTGTCGACACTGGGACGGTTACAAACCACTTTGCCCAGGACTTGACTCTGGTTGACAGCGAACTGCCCCTTTCACTTGTCAACTTTGCCCTATCCCTTTTTTCACTGGCTGGAATGGCAGCCGTTATCGCGATTGCATCATCATGGCTGGCGGTGGCTTATCCATTCTTGATAGGCGTTGTTTACTATATACAGCTCTTTTACCTTCGGACTTCGAGGCAGCTTCGGCTTTTAGATTTGGACGCCAAAGCCCCCCTCTTGTAAGTTTATGTGTTTATCGATAGCTGGGTAGGTTTGTATAAATGACTGACTACAAACAGTGCGCATTTTATTGACACAATCTCCGGGCTGGTCACCCTGCGGGCCTTGGGGTACGTAGATGTCTCAATGGAAACAAGCAACCATCTATTAGACACCAGTCAAAGACCCGCATATTTACTGGCCATGATACAACGGTGGCTTCAGCTTGTTCTTCGGCTTCTTGTCATGCTCATTGCTACTATAATTGTTACCCTCGCCACACAATTGCGCACTAATTCAGGGTTCACTGGGGCCTCGCTCGTCACCCTTATGACTTTCGGAGAGATGTTGGCAACAATAGTCCAGTCATACACAACGCTTGAGACAAGTATTGGAGCTGTCGCAAGGCTCAAGACGTTCAGCTCATCAACCGAGCAGGAGTCAAAACCTGATACTGATGCCTTGCCAGATTGCAAGTGGCCACAAAAAGGCCGTATTGATATCAAACATGTATCAGCATCATACAGGTCAGTTGATCTACCCATAATCAGGTCTTATCAAGCTAATATCTTACCTATGTTTCAGTGTCGAAGACACATCCTCCCAGGAGGCCATAGCGCTTCGGGATGTTAGTGTTACCTTTAATGCCGGCGAACACGTCGCGATTGTAGGACGAACTGGAAGGTACGATATACTAGGTTGATATCATTCAGGTGGTTCGATGCATACATATCGGATTTCCTTTCTATGAACTATTAGACTAACTTTTAACTAGCGGAAAGTCTTCTCTTTTACTTCTCCTACTGCGTCTTCTCGATCCTTTGCCAACTAACGGACTATCGAGCAGCATCACAATCGACGAGCTCTCCCTTGAGGAAATTGGTCAGGACCTTGTACGTCGTCATATCATTGCGGTTTCCCAAGATCCTGTCTTCTTACCTTCATGTCCGGGCTCAACATTGCGGAGTAACCTGGACATTTTCCATGAGGCATCAGATAATACTCTCCTTGGCATATTACAGTTACATGGTCTTGAGCTTTTAAGTCGAACTGGACTTGATAACCCTTTTGATATTACTTCACTGAGCCATGGTCAAAGGCAACTGTTCAGTCTAGCAAGAGCAGTAACCCGACGACACATTCGAGATAAAGTCGGTGCCAATGGGGGCATCCTGCTCCTGGATGAGGTTTCGTCGAGCGTCGACTCCCAGACCAATGACAAGATGTGGAAAATTATCGAAGACGAATTCGTTGGATACACGGTTATTATGGTTGCCCATCGGCTTGATTTAGCCATGAAGTGCGACCGTATTATTGTTATGGAGGAAGGTCGAGTCGCAGAGAGCGGAAAGCCAGGTGAATTACGCTGTCAAGAAGGGCCATTCAGGAGACTGGTAGATAGTGGAGAGGCAGGAAACATTAGAAACGATATTTAATAAACTACATAGTGCTTATTAAGCGTTTGCAGCGACTTTTCACCCGACGGCTGCACTAATTCTCAACAGAGATAGTCAAGTTATACTCGGACGTACAAGAAGCTGCGTAAGACTTATTGGGCTTTCGGGGGGTTGTTTCGGGAGATGAAGTAATCGAGCTCGTAGTCAGCGGCAGTACCATACCAGTAAAAATACATGCCATGTACGGTGGATTGCTTGAACACTCGTTGTCCATTGATATCCCTGACATTTGGGGGCCGAAACCTTTTTCTTGGTGGGTACTAATCAACGTCCATAGTGCTAGAGCTGACAGGGACCCAACGCTAAAAATAACTCGACTAAGCCTACCTCCACGAAGAACATATCATTACTAACATAAACCTCAAGTTTCCGTTATTCTGCAACATGAGCCTTTTGCTTTTGGCTACATTAACGACACAGCTATTGCAACTCAAGGCCTTGGAAGAGAAACAGCTTTGTAAAGAAGTCAATCCTCATGGGCAAGCTTGCCCAAAGTGGTTATCTCTGGTAGGTAGCGACCGCTTTAACTCTTAAGTAATAAGTATTCAGCCGCAAATGCTACTTGAACTAATGCATAGTTTAAATCTTGTAAGCCACTGCTTTGAGGCAACGTATTAAATGTCTAGATCCCTGATATCTGCTAAGCCCTGTGGATCCTCAAAGCAGTATGTGAGTGGCTGGTATTAAATATCGTAGCCACTATGGTAACTGATGCGCTTTTACCAGTTTGAAGCTCGAATTATTAATGAAAAGTACTAATATGAGGCTGTGTCCACCCTTTGCAGACCCGCGCGGGCTGGACAATTTGCTCGGACATGGTAGCAATTTCCATTGCTGTCCTTAGTGGTAAATATATGAGGTGGATAAAAGGGGGTAGGGCTGTGCTATCTGTATATGTGTTAGGGCTTATGAAGTGGGGGGTTAACTTGCGAGCAATTTGAAATTAAATCTGCAGGGTTCTGTTAGCAGAGTTGCAGAGGAGAGGATTAGAATGACCATTTTTTCTTTAACAGAAAGATGGACACATACTACGTGTTACCTACTACGTATACGCATCCCTAGTTGAGGCTATCATGTACAATATTACAACAGCTTGTTAGCGGGTTTCTCCCGCAGTATTACAAACTGCGATTCCAACGCTCAGTTACAGCTTTCTTCAGCGTGCCAAGCGTTTGATTACCTTTCCTTTCCTTTTAGGAATATTATGCGTAAGTCACATTGGGGGCGGGAAACCTGCCAACCTGCCCCCCTCTTTTTTTTCTACTTCCGAGCCTGATTTTTCTCCAGGAATGGAAATGAAAATGAACAAAATCACAGCTAGCACTCCAATGTCGCGAATCAAAGCCATCAATACTAATATTCTTAGCGCATGCCCTGACCAAGAACAATCGAGCATTCCCCGCTATCGAATACCCGTCTCTATTCTTGCGCTTCATCCCTTGAGCTTACGCTTACATTCTGAGGCATAATCCTTCAGACCTGGCTGATAGTCCCCATGGACAAGATGAGGCGGGCAGCACCTACGTTTTTCTCTGGGTCCTCCCAGGAATACCAGAGCATCGGTCTCACTCGCTTCGAGGAACAACCCGACATTGTCCCATCACCTGCTAGCACCACCATCGGTAGAGAGGGCTCATATTTGTCGCCGCGGTCTGAAGTTGATTCTCCTCATCTTGGCTTGCAATTCAGTGCCCGCCCGCTTGATCCCTTCAGCCCCAACTTGAACGACTCTTTTGCCTCGGACGGCAGAGAACACAGTCAGGTGGACTTGCTAGCCGCTGACCGAGCACACAACTTGTCCGCTGGACTGGGTGTCTACCAGCCCAGTACACCAACGCAACCTCCCAAAGACCCATCGTGGTTAAGGCTTATGAAAAGTAAATGGTGCATGGTAGTATGCCTCGTTCTTGGGGCTGCAGCGGCCGTTGGCCATCATATTCTCTATATTCATCTCCACAATCGCATAGCTACAAACCAGCAATGGTGGCTCCGCCTAGGTCAATTTCTGGCCTTTACTGCAAAAGCCAGCTTTGTTGTTGCTGTGTTAACAGCTTACCAGCAAGTAGCCTGGAGAGCTGTTAGCCGAAATAGCTATACAGTCAATGGTATCGATTCTCTGTTTGGCGCGGCCCACAATGTTTTTGAGCTCTTTAATAAAGAGGCGTGGAAGAAGTCGACCTTTGCTATGGTCCTTGCTATATACATTTGGCTATCACCTGCCGTGGTCATCTTTACTTCGGCAACACTCAACGTGGTGACTGACACGAGAGGCGAACATTCAAACTGCACATCTATCCGAACCCTCAACTTTAGCAATGACGCCAAGAAAAGCTGGGACGATGATAAAAGAGCTGTGAATGAGACCATGCGCGGGATCTCTATCTCGATGTTTAACGAGGTGATGGCAGACAGAGATTCCCCTTATCATTTTGATTACTGGCTCAAGGCTGCCCCACCGCTTGATTCCATCGCCTCCAGGGTCTTGTCTGGAGGACAGCCAATCCAGAGAGACGAGGTAGCTACGGAGATCTGTGGAGAAGGCTGGGACTGCTCTACGACCATTCACTTTTTAGGGCCTGGATACAAGTGCGAGCAGCTTGCCAAAGGCGCGAACTCGACAATGAGCAGCTTCAAAGATTACGAAACGCCCTTCAATCTGACTCAGATGATACCTGCTGGAAACGCCAGTTTCTATAGCATTGCAGACTGGGGAGAATACAAGCCAAATCAGATTACGGTGGACGAGAACAACAAACCGGTGCAGAAGCCTCCGTTTCCGAAAAACCTGGGTGCCTTCAGAACAGAACCAGCACTGTGGATGGGTTACGTCGAGGTGGATGATATAGATGTCAAGCATGCAAAGAACCGCAGCATGAAGGGCTGGAATGAAGATTATACACCTGTTATTACCGTTTGTGAGCATTGGGAAACCAACTATACCGTCAATCTGAATTATACAGGCGGTCGCCAAACATACAAAGTCACCGATCGAGACTATTTACAAAAAGTTATCAACACAACATACGTCGACGAGTCTGCCAAAGATGGAACTCTCGACCCAATACTTGCCGAACCTGTAGAGAACTACGTCTTCCCCAAGGACTGGCAATACTACCGCAAAATAGCAGCATATCACTCTCTAGGCAAGAAGCTCCGCGATCTTCTCCAGGGATCGATTCAGCTACCCGGGCCCATCGCACATTCAGCCATCACAACTTCAAAACTAGTGGCCCGTCCTGAGTCTTTACCAGTCCCCGACTTTGAGGGCGCAGTGCAAAAGCTCTACGAGGATATGCTTATATCTCTTCTCTCAGACCCGTTGCTTCTTGCTGTGGCATGGGCTTCACACCCAAACGAGCTCTCAGGCAGAGGCCCTGGTGGGCCCAATACAAAATACCCATGTATTCGTATGCGCACAGGCAGTTACTTCTTCTACAACTGGGAGGTCCTTGTAGTGGTGTATGCGGCGTCGTTTATTGTTGGAGTTGTAGGTGTAGTATACGGACTTATAGTTATGTGGCAAGATGGAGTGAAAGAGGTTCGCCAGATGACCTTCTCGTCAATTGCCAAAACAACGAAGAGAATAGATCTAGACCAGAACGAGGATGGAAGAAGCAGAATTCGGGCAGTAGAGGAGCGTCCGGGGAGTGGTATGTTTGAGTTTAGAGTTGAGGATTATGATCGATGGCATGGTAGTAAGACGGCAGGGGTTAGGCAGAGGTTTAGCCCTTGAAGCAGGGAATTGCGAGACTTTATAATTGTATAAGTACCCATCGAATTCGAATCACGAAAGCGATCGAAAGACGCTCGTAGCCTGCTAACTATTATTTCTTGCTTCGATAAATCTCTACAGTTAAGGCTCTTTCCACTATAGATCTATCCACCATCGGATGACTTTCTGCGGGAAATACTCGTCGATGAGCTCAATATTTAATTATACAAGATTAGCTAGTTGGAAAGAACAGTATATGGAGTATGCTTTAGCAAACCTTAAGAGCCTCAGAGTCCGGAGACTCGTTAGAATAGGAGTTTAAATTATACGGGCAGACTTGCCTATCCTGATATCGTATCCGATATCATAAATAATTCGAAAATCGGCTTAGCAGTATGGCAGAGATGACTTCGAGAGTGAATTATACAATTGTGATTTCTCAGCTGCGAGTAGTGAGGCTCAAAGCCGAGACTGTCGACCGTACAACTGACCGACTTAACTACATTGCCGCAAACGGCGCCGCTGCGTACAAGGTTTATACCAAACCGGATAATACTTCAAGCAAGGCTGACATCGATCCTGATAGAGGATAGAAAATTGTCAAGGACGGCACGGGCTGGGGGGTAAAGGCTACCTTTTCCCAGGTACTTAGTATTTTAAATTTTGCATAGCTACTATTAATAGGAACTCGGAATCTATCAGGATGTGCGTGACGCGGAATACGGAAAGGCGCAGCCGATATAGTATAATACTCGAACTGCTGGAATTCTAACTACAGTGCTTCTATTAGACCAGTATTTGGAGACAGGATGCAACGACGTTCATTGAGGCAGGTCCTATAAAATATATGTTCCCAGGCGTAATGTATTTCTTTATTATTAGTCGGTCCAACTGTGGCGTCAGAACCCTAGGTTAAAGATACTTTCTATGTCATTTGGGGGTTCTTCAAGGAACCCAAGGTGTTGCATAAACTCGGGGGGATTTGCAAGCCTACGCTATAATTAGTCACCAAGACGTTAAATGGTCTAAAAGAGCTTACCAATCGGTCGATTCCAATGTTGCAAGACAGTCAAAAAGCCCATCGTCTTCTACATCATCTCTCAATGGGGGGACTGTTGTTTTGGAACCCGATGTGGGAACTTGTAGGGTTCTCTCGGATAGTGCCTGATGTTGTGACATTGACAAAGTCATATCTCCTGGTGCAAGGTTTGGATAAATCGGTGGTGCTTCGTCTGTCACCGTCGCTTTTGGAAGTTTGCTTCCGTTTGCAAGGATAGGCTGTATCTCGCATAGAGAAAAAGCAGGTCCATTAACGGGGCTTAGTTCTGGATTGTTCATGCCCAGCCTGGGATTACTGGTTCTTGGACCTTGCAGTGCTGCCAACAGTCTAGAGATATTTTCATTGAGCAGGTCAATGTCGCGTCTAGCCATACTGTCAATTTGCCGAGGTTGCTGACAACTTATGGACTTTTGTAACAGTTCGATACAGGTCTCGAGTATTGGTGGGATTGAGCACGGGCCTATGGATCGGCTTCGTTCTTCTACAACACAAACTAGCCATTTGACCTTCTCCCAATAGCCGTCAGGGCGTTCTGAACTGGTGCCAGGATATTCCAACCCTGCGAACTCAAACGTCGCAGTGCAGATTATCCAAAGGCAAAGAGCTTGGGGAGATAAATCAACGGCGTTCATGTTGACTAGAGTAATGGGATTCTCTTTGCACGTAAGCATAATTTCTTGAAAGTTTCTCCTTGAAAAAAGGTTCTTTCGCTGACGCATCAGATCATTTAGCAGAGATACTATCTGAATGAGTTTGTTGAAGGTGCTTATGACGTGTCCAGGCATTTGCGGGCTTGGGTTTTGCTGATTCGATTCACGTCCCGTGTTGTGTAGAATGTTGAGTTGTAAAGGCTCCCATTCTTCGATCCCTTCTGTCAATACGGGCCCTAAGAGTGATATATCTTGAGATGTAATATACGGTCTAGTGTTGAGTCGTGATGCAACAATAGTCTCCAATGCTGCACACCCTAGCAGTGTCCGCTTAACGCCATCATCGCTCGGTTGATCTTCTAGTCCTGAGTTTCGAGATAATAACCCAATGGATATTGAGGTATACACAGCACGTCCAACGGTAGCCCACGCAGAAGCCCAGTGCCTCTGATCCATCTCGAATAATGATAGGACGAGAAGAGCTCTAACGTGTCCAAGGTTGTAAGTAGTAGGGTCGCTAAACAAAGACGTTCTGGTGAGATCATGAGGCGAGCTGATTTGGTAGATGGTATCAGGGTTTGTGTTAGGTGAATTTATTAAGGAGGTTGATAGATGCGAGGCATATGCTAGTACGACATGAAGAAAAGCCAGTTCACCTGAAGATAGTGAACTGGCTGAAGTCGTCGATGCGCTGTTAGCGTGTGTGTAGGCAGCGCGCAAAAGCTCATGTTTTTGTGAAATCGGAAACCAGCAATGTGTAGTTTCGAAGTAGAGATCCAAGAGCCATGGCCAATTCTTGGGAAGGTCGGGGACTTGGGATTGAGGATCATCTAAGCCGGAAGTATCGTCTAGGAATTGCTGTTTAGGAGTTTGGTGCGGTCTTTCCTCAACAGGTTCAAATGTCGAGGTAGGAGGAGTAAATAAATTGAGGGAGGCTGTTCCTGTTGGTGTTGTGTTTGCCTCCATTGGTATTTGAGAAGTTCTTAGATCATCATCCTTTGGACTTAGAGATGTCAGGGCGTCGGTAATTTTTGTATCGAAGTATTGATTTGAGTCGTTGCCATCTTCATCGACTTCCAAACCTTCTGGCGACAAAAGGTCGTTGAGCTTTTTAGCCGCAGAGCATTTGCGCCATGTTTCGAGCAAAAAGTCAACAGTGGTATCAGACCCTTGGAAACTTGAAACACGGAGACATGTTTTCTGGACATTGCCATCGAGAATTCCACAGATCCATTCTTCACTGCCTTCAACCGTAGTAAAGATCAAACCCAGCAATGCTTCGATCGCTCTCACATAGCCCGGACGTAGTCCCCTTTTCTTTGATGGGCCATAGCTGCATGTGCGGTTGTTTTCGATGCAAGATTTGCAAGAGGGACGTTGGCCGCCGCAGCGATCCTTACGCCTTCGACATTCATTGCAGGCCCTGGTGATGCGGCGGTGCCGATTTCTTCCATGTACTACTTTCTCTGGCTCCTCTGCATCTGCATCTGCATCCGCATCTGTCCTGGCTCGCTTGAGACCTTTCAATGCAACTATTTCCGTGATTTTAGTCTCTGTGAGCCCCTCGGCTGTCGTATCATGCGAACTCATCGACATATTGTAGTATGAGAATTGGGTGTGTTAAGCCTCCGATGCCATACATAGCTGCATCGTCTCCAATGTCGACTAGCTTTTCTCAACCATCGATCATAGATTAATAGCACGTGCCTGTAAGACCCTTGCCACATTTGGTAAGTGTTGTGCGGGGTGAGCAGGGGCACGCACCATAACAGTTGAAACGGCAAAGACTTTTACCGCCTCGATCTGATTGGTAGAATTCGGTCCTTGGAGTCTGTTCGTCTGGATTAACGATGACCAGGCGAAGAGTAACCGGTAATACGATTAAACACAAACTAGGGTATAGCTACAACCCTGACCATGGCTACTGCATACGCGCATGAGATATAGAAATTGGTGAGGCCACGCATCAGTCCCCGCGTTTAGTCTGTCTATCCTAGCCAAGAATTATCTCATGTTGTTGCCATCAACCATTGAAGCAATAGGAACTCGCCAATGGACCCCCAAGACGTGGATGCAACGGCTCAAGAGCCCTCATTGAGAGCACAACACTCCTCTGTACCATGCTTCAAAATATCATATGGACGAGAGAGTTATGCGCCGCATGCCTCCGTTGCGCTCATTGGCATGCGTGGAAGTGGCATGTCAACTTTAGCAGTGATAGCATCAAGCGCCTTGAACTTCCGACTTCTCGACGCCGATCAGCACTTTTACAAGTCCACTGGACTTTCTCGCGCAGCCTACCAGTCTGCGCATGGTATCTCTCAATATCGCCAAGAGGAACTTCGTCTGATGCGATCTATGCTCTTTGACAATCCAACAGGAGCAGTCATCGTATGTGGCCCTGGGGCTGTCCAAGGAACCGGAAAAGAGTGGCTCGCAGAGTATGCAAAAGAGCATCTCATCATCTACGTGTTGCGAGATGCTGAGGACATACAGCGTCATCTACGTCTGACTGATGTCGAGACCATTCGAGATCTCACACGTCGTGCAACCCCAACCTACAGAAGCTTGTCAAGCTATGAGTTTTATAACATCTCCGACATATCGCGCTGTAATCCGGATACTACCTCTTCGCGAGGTGACCTATCACCTCGGGCGCTGGCACTAAAGAATGTTGAACAAGACTTTCTGCATTTCATCCACGCCATCATACCGCAAGATGGTTGGTCTGACACGTACAAGTCGAAGAACAGCCTTTCCTCCCTACCTTTGACTGATAGGAGATCCACATACGTCTTATCCTTACCACTGGAAACTCTCAATTCTCTCATCTCCGAGTTTCGAGGAGTGGATACAGAAGCAGACGCGATTGAGTTGTCGATACCAATATCAAACCCCCTCAACAGGGATTATGACATAATAGCGGAACAAATCAGCAGACAATTCTTCAGTGTCAGAAGGAATCTAGGTCTTCCCATATTATACCATATCGAAGCGTCAGACTCGGTTGATGAGGATGAGTACTTTAGTCTTCTTCATCACGGATTGCGGCTTGCCCCAGAGTACCTCTGCGTAAATCTGAAGTGCGACATAGCCAAGATCAAGAATCTCGTCGCATCAAAGGCCCAAACAAAAGTC
Source organism: Fusarium concolor (assembly GCA_013184415.1). Lineage (NCBI taxonomy): Eukaryota > Fungi > Ascomycota > Sordariomycetes > Hypocreales > Nectriaceae > Fusarium > Fusarium concolor. The sequence goes on from JABCJY010001117.1 coordinate 67,342, forward strand.
ATAGGACACTATGTTGTTTCCAACCCTACCGATGATGGATGGGGCTCCTCTAAACCATGGACTATCATCGAACAAGCTCAGAATCTTGAATGCGATATTATTCGTATCTGTCAAACCGCGTCGTCTTTAGAAGACAACTTCGCCGTCCAGCATTTTATTCATCAGGTCAAGTCGTCGCCACATCACACAATACCTCTGATAGCCTACAACACTGGTCGTCTTGGACGAATGTCCTGCTACCTCAACTCGATTCTTAGCCCAGTCACTCACCCACTTGTGCGGAAGCTAGCGCCAAACTGTCCATCTGATTCCCTCTTGACAGTACAAGAAGCCCAAAAGGCAGTCTTTTCATCTTTTCTACTCGATAAACAGTATTTTGGAATTTACGGAAATTGCACATCGCAGAGTCTATCACCGGCCATGCACAATGCCGCCTTTAAGCTGTTGGGTATGCCTCATCGATACGACATCTTCCTGGAGGAGTCATTGGATCACCTTTTCGAGATGGTGAAGGACGTCAGCTTCGGGGGAGCGAGTATCACTGCTCCTTTCAAGACAACCATTATCCCAAAGATCGACTTTCTAAGTCCTGAGGCCAGAGCCATTGGGGCCGTCAACACCCTGCTATGTCTTAAGTCATCAAGTACGGACTCTCTATTGAACAGGAATACGGCTGGTCCGACTGTAGCACTCTTTGGTGAGAACACTGACTGGATCGGTATCTCCACGTGTATTCAGCGTAACCTTTCCCCGATCAATGCCGTCCGACGACGAACAACAGCTCTTGTAACTGGCGCAGGAGGAATGGCTCGTGCTGCTGCCTACGCTCTTCTTCGTCTTGGCGTCAAGACAATTGTGGTTTGCAACCGTACACGATCAAAGGCGGAGCAACTCGTGAAGCATTTTCAGGACCAGCATTTGGGAAGAAACGACGATCGAGATAGTCATAACGAGAATGAAAGCCCTGATCGCATCTTGGATACAGTGTTTAGGATCCTCGATTCAAAACAAGCCTCATGGCCAGAGGATGTTAATCCGCCGACAATTATCGCATCATGTATTGCGACTCGCGAAGTTGATGGACAATGCTCAGTAGATACAAGTCTTCCAGAGAGTTGGCTCTCTAGTTCCACAGGTGGCGTTGCAATCGAGGTATGTACTGAGTGAATACTGTTCGTGGAATAAAGCTTACAATCAATGACAGCTCTCATACACACCGCTGGAAACTCCGTTACTGAAACAAGTGAAATCATTGGCAGACAAGGGATGGATACCGGTCGATGGTCTTCAGGTTCTACCAGAACAGGGCATGATGCAGTTTGAGCTCTTTACTACAAGGTGGGCACCAGCGAATCTTATGAGGAAAGAGGTGCTTCGAGCGTATAAAGAACGTGTAGAGAATGGGGTCGGTTCATAGCCACATGAAGGAGATACCAGACATTATAGAAAACTTGGTTAGTCAAGATAGACAAAAATAACTAAGGCATGGTGATCCCGAACCGCCCCTTAATAAATACGTTCCGAAGGTATAGGAACATTTAGAAAATGGCCGAATTGATACTCCTGGGAAAGCCTGTGCATGTTCTATCCCCAAGGTCGAGTAAGTGCAAGTACCGAGAGAATTTGCCGGCACTGGGGATTGAAGTGGATCACGATTCACGCCGGCAAAGGTCTCTGCCACTATCCTGATTCCCATACTCTATTTGCCGCTGAGCTCAAAAACTACATTACATAATAATGCAAGATAATACTTAGTCTTTAGCTCTATCCTACATTTCGACATTCTTCCATTTTCGCCAACATATCATAATGGTCGCTGATAGCAAGTCCGCGAACCAACAAGTCAGCGGCCACGACAGCACCGCAGCAACTATGGTGTCCAGCACCTCTACCCTGTCACCAGAACTAAGTCATCAAGATGAGATGAAGCAATTTTATATCTTTGGCCACAATATCTCCCATTCATTGTCCCCAACACTCCACAACGCTGGCTTCAAAGCACTGAACCTCTCACATCACTATCAAATTCACGAAAGCGAGAATGTGGACGAGTCAGTGCAACAAATCCTCGGTCGTCCGGACTTTGGTGGTGCATCAGTCACCTTTCCACACAAACTGCAGATCGGCAAGCTCCTGGATTCAGTTTCGAAGCAAGCAGAGATTATTGGAGCCGTCAACACGGTGATTGTTGAAGAGCTGAACGGAAATAAGATATTGCAGGGAGATAATACTGACTGGATTGGTATCAAGAGATGTATCGAAAAGTCTGGAGTTCGGGACTTTACCTCATCGTCGGCTTTGGTATTGGGTGCTGGAGGCGCTGCCAGAGCGGCTTGCTATGCTGTTCAGGCACTTGGGTTTCAGGAGCTGGTTGTGGTCAACAGGACCCTTTCTAAAGCTGAAGATCTGGTATCAAAATTTCCAAACTTGAAGACACGCGCATTCTCATCTTTGGGAGAAGCGGCTGATTTGAAAGATGCTCAAATTCGGCTGATCGTTGCATGTGTCCCTGCCGATGATTTGGGTGCGGACAAAATTCCTAGCGGCCTATTCTCAGGAACTATAGACGGAGTCTTGGTAGAAATGGCATACAGGCCTCAGGTGACAGGAATGATGACAGTGGCAGAGAGGTATCCGGACTGGAAAGTGTATAAGGGGGTCGATGTTTTGGAGGAGCAAGGATATGCCCAGTTTCAGTTGTGGACAGGAAAACAGGCTCCAGTGGAAATTATGAAATCTGCTATACAGGCAAAGCTTCAAAGAAGATAGATGCATTACTATTGAAATCATATTAAGCTTCTTTTCATCGATTACTTACACCTATTTCCAACATTTGTCTGCACGTGGCTGTTCTGCTTGGTGATTCGAATAGCCTAAAGTCTTTTCCAGGAAAATTGCCCGAACATAGCATAATCGAATATCTTGACTAATTAGTTGAGCACAGGTAATCTATTTCTCAAAAGAAAAATATCGATTCTATCTTTGACCTTTGTTTCTTCTTAAGGGATTTAGACCCAGTTTTAGCGGAAGAGCATTTTGCCGGCACATACTCATTATATCGGCTTATCGGTAACGCAGTCCCGCCCACGACATCTAGTATCAAAGACCTGAGAACCTGCCTACCATCATTCCATTCCCTTTTAGTTATTGCAAGATGAGTTCATTTCAACCCGCAATACTCTCAGCGTCGCTCGGCCGAGCTTGGCTGCATGAATTTGCCAACAAAGCCCGCCAGGCTTCAGAAAATGGCTTCCAAGGCATTGAGGTCTTCTACGAAGATCTAGAGTACGAGGCAAAGAGGCTTCATAGTGTCGAAACTCCCAACGACAAACAGATACTATCCGCGGCATCACATATCCGTGAATTACTGGACGGGTTGAACCTCACAGTCATTGGACTTCAGCCATTTTTATTCTACGAAGGTCTCAAGGATCGTGACCAACATGATCGCCTCATCGAGAAAATCAAGTTATGGTTCGAAATCGCTAAGAATCTGGGCACCAATACGATCCAGATTCCAGCCAACTTCCTCCCCGCTGAGCAGTTGACTGGTGACATGGATGTCATCGTTGGCGACCTAGTCGAGCTAGCCGATCTTGGAATTAAAGAAGACCCCCCTATCCGCTTCGCATACGAGGCTCTGTGTTGGAGCACTCATGTCGATACATGGGAGAAGTCATGGGAGGTGGCGAAAAAGGTCGACAGACCCAACTTTGGCCTCTGTCTAGACACCTTCAATATTGCCGGGCGTGTATGGGGTGATCCAGCTTCCCCAACAGGTAAAACAGCCAACGCAGATCAAGACCTCAATGAGTCTCTCGAGCGACTTCGTCGAAAAATGCCCCTCGACAAGGTGTTTTACATACAAGTCGTCGATGCTGAACGAATGGAGTCTCCCTTAGTTAAAGGCCATCCGTTCCATGTCGATGGTAATCCTGCAAGGATGAACTGGTCACGAAATGCTAGAGCTTTCATGTATGAGACAGATCGTGGGGCTTATCTTCCCGTCGAAGATATTGCCAAGGTTCTGATTCATGATATGGGATACAAGGGATATGTCTCGATGGAACTCTTCTCGCGAACTATGTCTGAGGAGGGAAAGGATGTGCCGCAGCGACATGCCGAGAGGGGAATTGCGGCATGGAAGAAGTTTGCTGAGAGACTCAAGTTGAACTAGGATTGTCACATAAAATACACACTCAAAGCGGTTTAATAAATAAAGTGGCATTATTTACTAGCTTCCTTACCAGTCCGGATTTGTTCTTTTTTTATTCGGCTCAACAGCCCGTAGAAGGTATCTTTTTAATGAAATCGACTAGGCCTTATTCGTACCATTTCCTACTTCTTATCAACTCTAGAAATTTATCCCAGGACTCTTCTCAGCTGATTCCATGAGAACCTTCCATGCCCCCTCTCTGTCAAGCTTCTTAACCTTCTCAGCACCAGCCCAAAGCTTCCACTGTTCTTCAATCTGATATCCAATGACGTGTGTACCCTCAACTGTCGGCCATCCCTTCTGCTCTGCAAGCTTGATCATTCTCGTCCGTCTGGGCTTGAAGCACATATCAAGCAAAACGCCCTTGTCTTCACGGGACAAGAATTCCTCCAGCGATGCCTTGACAGCAATTTCTTCGGGTGTTTGAGCCTCAAGATCGGGCACCGTGCCGACGACATAATATGGCGTTTCGAGGCTCTTTGCTTCTCCCTCCTTGACGTGGACGATTTTGGGCACTGGCGAGAGCTTCTGCGAGTCTCGCACAAGATCCTTCACTTCCTGCTCATCGCGATTCAATACATAAATAACAGATGATTTGAAATAAGAACTGAGTGCATAGACGGCAGCTCGGCTCGCTCCTCCTGCGCCAACAATCAGAGCTGGTTTGTTCAGAACCGGCACGCCGGGCTGGTCTCCTTTCTCAAGTAGGCAGCCCTTGATACCAAGCCAGTCGGTATTAGTTCCGCGCAGCTTTTCCGGGTGCTCCCAGTCTCGGTAGACGTTGTTGCAGGCGCCGATAGTGGCAGCCAGCTCATCTAATGCATCAAGACGGGGGATAATAGCGTTTTTATAGGGCATTGTGACAACCAGACCAGCAGTGGTGTTTGACCTCGAGAGCTTGTCCAGATCATCGAGAGTCGCACATTCCGTAGCGTAAAAAGTCCATGGAAGACCCAGAGATTGGGCAATATGGTTGTGCATGGGCGGAGCGATTGAGTGGCCGACACCAATGCCCGCGAGGTGCAGAGTCTGGTCTCCTGAGTTCTTAAAGGCCATTTTGAAAATCACAATTTGATACCAGTAAACAAGGGATGTTCTTTGTTTACTGCGATCTGTGCTTTCTTTAGTTTATCTATACCACTTATTTCCCCGGATTTTGACGGAGTATTCTTCTGCCGCCTCGGAAAGCGTATCCCCACTGGCTGAGACCCTACTCCACTACGGGCGGCTTCGGATATAGCCTTGACTATCATTTGGTAAGCTTTCATCAGAATAATCGAGAAAAACTTAATCTGCTTTATTTCTTATTGATGGAATCTATAGCTCATTAAAAAAACTCAACCTAATGTACATACCTCTTTATGGAAAGAGGCCTATATAGTAGCTGTTTTCCTCTCTTTTGCAATGTCGGACTCAATGTTGGTTTGTCAAAACCTGACATTTTCAAGCAATATTTTACTGCCATCAATAAACAACCACGCTTGCCCCAACGTGAGTGAGCTGAGCGACTATTGCAAACGAGGTAAACTATTGGATTTTCCTCCCCATGTGGTATAGTACAATTGACTCAAGATAGAGTCGAGAAATGATACAAAGATGGAGTTTTGCCCCAATCTAAGTCAGCGTAGCTGTGCCGTAGGGTAGAGAGATGTGGAGGAGCGGGGCGGGACCCTCTATAGGTAGACAACCCAACTATCCTAGCCTAATGGCCTTGTTTCCTCACTTGGTGATGGCCCAGACGTATTAAATACAATAATCATAGTTTTTGTTCTCAATATTGCAGCGAGGAAGAAAAGGTGAAATGTTATTATTTAAATGCTACGAACTATTAACTACCAGATAATGACTGGTTTGACGGTTTTGCCATTTTTCATATCCTTTATAGCAGTCTCAAAATCTTCTGGCTACACAAATCATCAGTACACATATGAAAGCACTGCATAGGGAAGCAAAGGGGAATACCTTATAGAAGCTAATTAGCTTATCCACTGGGAGCTTTCCTTCTCGATACCACTGGATCATTAAAGGTATATACTATAAGCCTTGTCAGATCCTTGTCAGCCGTCTGTCGTAATTCAATACATACTTCAGAAGGGACAACATCTCCTTCAATAGTTCCTCGGATAATTTTGCCCGTCTGACTCGCTTTAGTATCACGAGCCCAATTAGGGTATTCATTGAACACCTACCTGCATAAAGGTAGTAAGATGCACATCCAGCAAGGCATCAACAGGTGGCACTCCTACAATGATCAGCTGGCCTCTATGGGCAGTAAACTCCAAGCCTTCTTTGATGAGGCCCATGTTGCCTGTCGTGTCGATAGTTATGGACGAGCCCTTTCCATTGGTGATTGTTTGGATCTCCTTTCTCATATCAATATTGCCATCGGCTGTGTTAATGACGTGAGTTGCCCCTAAGGCCATAGCCAAGTCTAGTCTGTCTGGCATACGATCGATACCAATGATGGTATTGCAGCCCTTTAACTTTGCTGTCTGTAGTGTGTCAACTTCGTCTTTATAATACCTACCTATTATCTTTTACCATTATAGAAACCAACCCTACACCACCAAGGCCCAGCACCGCGATTATGTCCTTCTCGTTGGCTTGGGCAACATTATCAACAGTTGCAGCACCAGTCTGAAAGCCACAACCAAGTGGCGCAAAGATTTTCAGCTCTTCTTCGCTCGTGATAATGTTCGCCAAGTTGACAATGGATGTTTCCTTGACAACTGCCAATTCAGCAAACGACGATTGTCCAAAGAAGTTACCACGTAGATTGGTCTCTTCTGCGGTGTAAGTAGCATCTTTTCCACCATAATTGACCTCTGTAAACTTCCTGCAGTAAGATGGGTGCCCTTCTTTACAGTCATGGCAAGACTTGCAACTGTGGAAAGAAAGAAGTACAGAATCACCGGCGCGGGCTCTGGTCACATTAGATCCTGCTTCCACGACGATACCTGCACCTATGAAGAGCGTCAGCAACCAATGCGGTATCTCTGGATAAGACTTCTAGAGCAAACCTTCATGACCTAAGACTTTGGGATATGGGATCTGATGAGGAGGCAAAGTCGAAAATATGAGATCCGTGTGACAGACACCAGTAGCAACGACTCGAACAAGAAGTTCATTGGATTGAATTGCTCGCACAGACCCTCGTTGGAGTTTAAAGACCGCTGTAGTCCCTTCAGGCTCGTATGCTGCAATAATTTTGGTGCTCATGATTGTAATTAAGAAGACCAATTCAAAATGAAAATTGGTGGTTATGTTACCAGGCAACTATAATAATGGACATGCAGATCATGACATATTAATATACTTGCTGGGGAAACATAACTAGCCACAATGAAGCTAGTGATACCAAGGCTTAAATTCCAACCAATGAAACATTTGCCTCGGCAGAAATTACATACCACATAGGGATTAGTTAGGTTAATTGAGCCTCGTGATGGATAAGTAACTTAATGGGGAGATGAGTTTTATTATGGCGGAGCGATGTGCATAAAGCCCCGTATGGATCCCTAGGGAATACAAATTCAAAATTACCAAATCTACCTACACATTGTAAATAACCACGACGGCTGACAATAGCTATTCAAACAAGATAGATTTCTCAATCTTCTCAACCATTATCAACGGCCAAACCAGAGAGACTTCAGCCACGCGACAAGGTGTAAACCCATCAACCCGCGAAGCTTTGCCACCTAGTCCTGTGTCAATCCAAGCAGACGTCAATTCAGCTGTACAAGCAGCCCGCACTGCATTTCAAGAGTGGAAAAAGACGTCTGTTGAGGTTTGCAAGGAGAAACTCAAGGCTTTGGCAACCGAGCTCTTATTACATAAAGAAGAATTTGCGCACTTGCTTATAGTGGAGCAAGGAAAGCGAGTATGTGCACATCAGTAATTTGGAGAATGACGAAAGCGAACAATTTCAAGACACAGTTTGCATATCATGAGATTATCCGCGGTGCACATTGGCTTACTGGAACCTGCCAACTTGAGATGCCCGTGGACACGGTAGAGGACGATCCAGAGCAACGAATCGTCACTCGTTATGTACCTCTGGGCGTAGCTGTGGGGATTGTTCCATGGAACTCTACGTCTCAAAGGTCCTATATCTCGTCTGCATCTTAATTTGATCCTGTTATATAGATCCCATTATGCTTCTATGTGGAAAGCTTGGCCCGGCACTGATGGCAGGAAACTGCATCATCGTCAAGCCTTCCCCTTTTACACCTTACTGTGGGATCAAAATTGTCGAGCTTGCACAACGCTTTTTCCCACCAGGCGTCGTTCAGGTCCTCAGCGGAGGTGACGATATTGGCCCAATGTTGACGGCCCATCCTGGGATCTACAAGATCAGCTTTACAGGTTCTACAGCCACAGGTATGAAAGTCATGGAAAGCGCCAGCAAGTATCTAACCAGAGTGAATCTGGAGCTGTAAGTAAACCCTCGATAGGTCGCGGCCAGAACACGCCAGTTAACATCAGATACAGCGGAGGCAATGATGCTGCGATTGTATGCTCGGATGCAGATGTCGAAAGTGCTGCTTCGCAAATCGCAATTGCTGCATTTATGAACGCGGGCCAGATCTGTATCGCTGTCAAGCGTATTTACGTGCACCAAGATATCTATGACAGTTTCAAAGCTTGCTTCATGAAATATCTCTCCCAACTTAAAGTTGGTGATGGGTTTGCAGAAGGCACCTTTATGGGGCCAGTTCAGAACGACCTCCAGTTTGAGCGTGTCAAGATGCACTTGGAGGATATAGCAAAGAACAACTATGTTGTATTAAAGGGCGGAGATATGTCTGAGATTCCGCAGCAGGGCTTCTTTATACAACCCACTGTGGTTGATAACCCGTCGGATGAGAGTAAGATCGTCAGAGAGGAGCCTTTCGGGCCAGTAGTACCTCTTTTGAAGTGGTCTGGAGTGGACGAAGTCTTATCCCATGTCAACGCAAGTGACATGGGTTTGGGAGCTTCCGTGTGGACTGCCGATGACGAGCTTGGGCTGCACATCGCGGAAGGTCTAGATGTTGGCAGCGTTTGGTTCAATGAGCACCTAGCTATAGAGTCTACGGCTGCGTTCGAAGGTCACAAGAGGAGTGGCATTGGCTGTGAGTGGGGGGTTGATGGGCTGAGAGGCTATTGCAGCTCTAAGACATTTTTTGTAAAGAAGACCAACACCCATGTTTAATCATAGATAAGAGTTCGATAAGTATTGAGCTATTTGAAAGAGGCATCTTACTCGCAATAGTGCCCTGCCCTCTACATACCAGTCCTTAGGCTCAGCCAAGCCAAAGTTCGCGTATTGTTGGTCCCCATTAACGGATGCCGGCCCAATAACGAACAGTTCGATGCACATCATGTCAAAGCGCCTCCACAAACACCCGCAATTCCCCGCGTTTCCCCACGTTCTACCATAGGATCTACATGTCAAACTGAGAGAGGAAGTTGACAAATACTTCATTGAGAGGGATAATGCAGATTCTACCTCGCTTTCTACCCTCACTCATCTCAACACCATCATTGACGAGTCCCTTCGATTACACCCCCCTGTTCCTTCAGGTTTACCGAGAGTCACTCCTCCACTAGGATTAATGATAGGCGACACCATGATTCCAGGAAACACAATCGTTCAGGTACCCATGCATACTATACAGCGAGGTAGGTTAATCTCACACATATCTATAGTCCTAGCAGCAACTAATTTATTGGCCAAGACGAACGACATTTTGTGCGACCACTAGAGTTCATCCGGAACGCTGGACGACATCTCCGGAGCTGACCAAGAATGCCACAGTCTTTGCACCATTTTCTATTGGTAAGCAATATGTTTTCATTCTAACCAGCATCCTAGCTTGCTCGCTACTACTTTAAAATAACCAGTCATCGGCTTGTGCTAAACAGAAAAGCTTAAAGCAGGTTGCTTAAAGCAATGCAAGGTCGGCCGTCGTTGATGGGGCCCATGGTATCCTGTAATATGTTAGTATCTGAGCAGAGTGTTGAAGGAAAGCTCTACAACAGCAAAGGGGAAGTTTCGGCAGCAAACCACATTGCCACTGCACTTCTTTCCAAGAGTGCCATCAAGCATTCCAACGACATTCAAGCTAAGATCGATGCAGTTGTTGAAGAGGTTCAAGTCGTTGACGACGGCGAGACCGAGAAATGCGTCGTTGTTGTCGTTTGCATTACCAGCCTTGTTATTGACCTTGTTGCAACACCGGACGGTCGTATCCGGCCCGCAGATTGCCTGAGTTTCAGAGATCTTGAGCAGATCGATCTGGGGCTTTCTCCAGCCTTTGAAGTTCAAAGCAGCAGCAGCCGAAGCAAAGACGGTCATTGTAGTCATGAAACGCATGTTGAAGCAGGTTAGGCGGAAGTAATGCTGAAAATGGCTTGCTATTGAAGAGATTGAGTGGTAGATAAGTGGATGAAACTGTAATTTGGTGATTGATGATGGAAAGGATAGGAGGATAAGAGCAGGTCGTGATAGCTATATACTTGAAAAAATTGCCAACTTTGAATAATCCCCTTCGTCAAGTTCATGTTGTCTGAATGGCAACTGGTGGCCAGACCGCAACCATCTGTAAATTGCTATGTAGAGGAGGTAGCGGAGGGCTGAAAACGATAACAAAGAACGCGGTATCCTTTCCACAGTTTAAGCTTATCCTAAATCCGCACACTAAATAATTACACTTGGCTGGCAACCAAGACACCGCTCACGCAAGAATTATTTTTTTGCCTGATCCCGCTTAATTCTGCGATCCCGATCTTGGCCTCTGAGACACGGCAGCCAGGGGCTAATGTCCTAGACTAACTCACCGTGTTACGACCCTTGTCGAGACGTCACGTGTACCCCACATTTTTGGCCAATCATGCATCCCCTACCAGGAACCGATCAGTGCCAAGACTAGGCGATCAGCACTAATCCAACAAGATCAGTACTGATCCATCACAATTACCAGTAAT
>JABCJY010001119.1:0-13524 GCA_013184415.1 Fusarium concolor
TCTTCCTCCTCCCGATACTCGACATTATCAAACCTGGGGGCGCTCAACAACTACTACGCTAAACGCCCACTGTAGCCGCTTACCCAATACCATCACAGCGGGCGCAGGCATCCGCTATCCAGCCGGTGGCCGAAGTGCCAGGCCAGACCAGACTTGGCCAGTCTTATCGGATCCTCACGAAATTCGTCACCGCAACTGGACCTGGGGAGGGCTCAATCGCTTTAACGTCGCTACGTCTCGACCAGGTTTGGTCTACCATTCATCGTACATATCCACACTCACAGCACCAACACCAGCAGCATCCGGCTACGCTGCGCACCCCTCCGGTACGCGCCAAACTTCATCATGGCTGCCGTTCTTCCATCGGACGACAACGGTTATTTCGCCGCGTCCGGCCTGCGACGCTCACTTTCTCATTCCAACTTCACCTCTTCGATTTCACCATATTCCACCACTTCTCACCTGAGCGAGCACTACAAGCCTGCTTCTAAGTCTTCCGCCGAATCTAACTCATCATCTGCTCCCTCGTCTCCCCGTACCGTCCACGCCGACTCGGCCGACCTTTCTTACGCATCTACTCCTGCCACCAACCCCTCTATTGCCTCTGGCTACGATGGCACCATTGATCTTATTGAATCACCTGCAGATCACTTCATGTTTCCATCCTTTGCGCAAGAGAGGCTCTACGCCCACCCAGAGATCCGTCCTGATATTCACTACGATGATAACCTAGAGCCATCCCCCAGTCCCCGAACAGGCGACTCTTATACCGTCTCTCCTGCAGAACACGAGGCCTCTGAAGAGGCTTGTGATGATACAGCAATATCCGAAACACCAGAGCACGAAAAATCCGAACACGCAGAGGATGACACTGCAGTCTCAAGTAGGCCGTCGCGCCAAGTCGATTATCTGTCCAATGAATGGAGAGAGGAGGATATCTGGTCCTCATGGCGATACGTTGTAACATGGAGGAAAGAGTTTCCAAACAGCGCTCGATTGGAAAATGCTTCTTGGAGGGCATGGATGAAGACCAAGAACAATCTCAAGACCATCTCCCCTGAATCGCTTAATTGGTTTGCCTCCCTGTAGTGCTCCCTTAAGCTCTATTGAAATACTTACATCTACAAGGCTCAAGGATTGTGATGTCACCTGGCTCTATGGCCCTCTGCAGTCAGGACCAAAGAACCTCCACCCTACCCACATAGAGTCCTCGAGTGTGTCGCTGTCAAAGGCCGACTCACTAATCAACCTCAACAAGAAGCCCATTCTGAAGAAGAGAAGCATGTATGAAGTTATGCTTCAGCGCTCGCTGTCCACGGCCTCATTATTGGAGCAAGCCACCGCAGCTGTGAAGGCCCAGAAGACCCGAGGAATCCTCCAGCTCCACCTCGGTCGTTCGTCAACAGACTACTTCGCCTGCCCATTTGCATCATATCGATTGGGTGGAGAAAACAGTAGCGTCGCTCCCTTGGTAAAATCATCTAGAATCATTTCCTCCAGCTTTGAGCGAAAGCATGTTCATTTCAATGAGCAAGTTGAGCAGTGCATAGCTGTTGAAGCTAAGTATGATAAAGATATGGTCGATGACCACTACGGTTGTGATAGTGACTTGGATGACGGGGTTATGATAAAGCGAGTCAAAACCAAGAAGAGGCCATTATCCCGACACAAGACTTTGAAGTCAAAGCCAGCAGCTGAAGGAAAAACAATTGCGATGCTGCCTTCCACTTCCCTCAAATACCGCGAAAACACTCCCGAGCCGCGACAGACTGCCATGAAGCACTCTCGAAGCCCGCTCAAGTCCCCTTACTATTCAAAAGAGACCCTACGATCTGCCAAGAAGTCAGGCAGGACATCTTTCGGGGAGGAAGATAATGATGGCAGCCTCGGCAATGCGTTGTTGAGCCCCCGTGCAGGGTGGGCGTCACCCCCCAATGCGGATACCAATGGCGATCTGAGCAGGTCTATTTCACAGGGCAGCCTTTGTAAGGAGCCTCCGGGTATGCGACGCACCCCTTCTGGTATGTTTATGCCTTATCTGGAAAGTGAAATACAATCCGGGGATTGCGTATTTGGCCGCGTTATTGACACGGTCAACACTGCTCGCGATATCGCCCATGTTATCTGGAACGTTGGCTGGAGGAAGTAAAAATTGTACAGGCGTTCAACTTACATTTAGTGGTGCAGTTGGCATTTGAACAAGCTCCCAAGCTTGTGACTCATATATTGTGTGTTGAAACGACGCCATCACAATATCAACAGAAGAGAATCTATATATAAGAATCTCCGAGAGTAGTTGACATTGACCTGTCATACTACCGCAACCGTCATAACCCAAGGGATAGCATGGGCCGTCGTCACAACGTCATGCTGGAAAGTGGCACAGGATTCGCGTTTCTATCTTTCATACATGGGCACAAAAGTGTGAGACATCGGAATGGTCTGTTTTTTTAGTGTGTTTTGCCGGTTTTTTATCTTCTATGCTTCATACGGGTGTCTGAACACGCAGGTTGAGGGCAAAATCGGTAGTTTAAATCTCCTTGTAATAACAGATTAATTGTTGATTATTTTGGAGGGTAAGGAAGTGACTGCTTAAACCCTTAAGCTATGCGCCTTTGAGGACAATTTCCTATACAACTTGTAGTATATCTGCGTCTTGTATAGCCCTGCGGCTGGATTCTGCAGCTGTTCTTTCCGCCCTGATGTGATCACGAAGTGAATCATGAAGTTGAGTGTGGTATTGAAAGGGCAGGGCGTGGAGGGAAGACCGGGCAAAGGGGAAGATGATAACTCGTAGTCAGGAAGGCAGGGAGGCGATGAAGGCATCCCCTCCTCGTCTTGCTGCGCTACTTGATGGAATCTAGCATTTCTTCTTCTTCTTCTCTTCCTTCCTCATCGCTTCCTTAGTTGGCGAGCGGTTGCGTGAGCTGGAAAGTAACGCTATCGTCACTTTCAGGGAGAGCTGACCAGTCTATCGCGTTAAGGGGCTTCGCAGCGTGATTTGCTGCACGGATTGAGTCTCTAACTTGCGAAGGTAACTCTATATCTATCATAAAACCGTCAGTCTTTTCATTTAGTACCATGCAGTACCCCTCTACCGATAAGACCCCTCTACCGATAAGCAAAAAAAAGTTTCCTCATACAAAATGCCCAATTTCACTTGAACGGTGCTTGGCCAAAGATTGAAGCTATTTACATAAAACAAGCTGTGTCTCAACGGGAGTTTCATGTTGTTTCGCATTATGTTACTCTTTTTTGCGTCATATAAGCGGTATGGTAGTGTGGCACCAATGTAAAACCCCCATTAATACCTTATCTTCGAATAGTCCTCCCCATGACTTTTAGGTTCTCTATCTACACCAATCTTCCATAATTGCCTTGAAGAATGACTCGAGCGTGTTACACAGAGGATGACGTTATTGAAGCCATATTAGATGTCACCGAAAACGGCCTCTCCCAAAACCAAGCCAGGCAAAAGCATGGCATCCCTCATCCGACTCTCTCAGACAGATTAAGAGGAGTACTACCAAAGTCTGAGGTCACCCATCCAGCCCAGTTGTTATCCAAGTCTCAGGAGTCCAGATTGGTTGCCTGGATACTTCGACAAGAGGCCTTAGGCTATGCCCCTTCTCATAATCAAGTTCGCGCCACCGTCACTGTCCTCCTACGACAACAAGGCAGGGAAAAGCCTATCGGTGTACATTGGCTAGCCAGGTTCATGAAACGGCATCCATCAATAAAGACAAAGATAGGCAAACGCCAGGAGGCGTCTACGTTCAATTGCTTTACCCCGACCGCTGTCAATTGGTACTTTGATATCCGGGAGAGCGAATATGGCTGAATCAAACCTGAAAACACAGTCAACGTTGATGAGGGCGGTATCATGGCAGGGTCTGGTGAGTTTCTGTCGATTTGGCCATCAATGTAGCTGATCCATTGCGAATATAGGCTTGGATTCTTTGGTTATCGGCAGCAGCGATCCCAAGAGGAAGGCCTTCCTCAAAGGCTTCCAGTCCCGCTCTTGGACTAGCTTTATCGAGGCCGTCACAGCAACTGGCCATCTTCTGAAGCCCGGAATTATCTTCAAGGGCAAAGAGCTTCAGCAACAGTGGTTTGTCGATGAGCTCAAGCAAGTAGCTGACTTGCATTATATCACGTCCGAGAACGGCTGGGCGGACAACCATATCGCAGTCGAGTGGCTCAAGGAGGTCTACCTTCCCCAGACTCAACCAGAAGACGAGTCTGACGCGAGACTCATTATATTGGATGGACATAGAAGCCATGTATCTGTACGTGTCTAGCTGTTTTGAATCAAGTTAATCAAAGTTGTTGTTGACTCTAAATCTAGGATGAGTGGATGGTTACGTGTTTCTTGAACAACGTATATTGTTGTTACTTACCAGCTCACTGCTCTCACGGCCTACAGCCACTTGACAACGGAATATTCAATGCTTCTAAAGCTGCCTATCGCAAAGAACTCCAAAAGCTGTCGAGCCTGACTGATTCTGCGCCGGTGGATAAGGTCAACTTCATTAAGGCATATGCCAAGGCCAGGGAAGTGGGCATGACGAAGAAAAACATCCTCTCAGGCTGGAGAGTGACTGAAAACTGGCCGATTTCACGACGTAAAGCACTCGTACACCCAGAAATTCAACCAGAGAAGAAGGAAGTGACGCCTGCATCAGATGGCCACAAGGACAGGCAAGTCGACTCTGATAACACTCCAAAGACCAGCCGCCATATCAGAGATCTAGGCAAGAATAAGACCCCATCGACAAGAAGACGCTATTCAGTGATATCCAAAGGGTTTGAAGCTCAAGAATCAAAGATTGCCTCCTTAAGTACAAGAGTAGCCAGTTTAGAGGAGGAAGTTGGGCGGTTAAGCAGAGGCAAGAAGAGAAAGGCAGTACCGAATCCCAACAGGAAGTTTATGACATTAGCCGAAGCTTTAGTGGCTGGTGAAACAATTCCTAAGACAAGCCAGGCAACTGCAGAGACAGAGGTTGTTGAGGATGTAATCGAGGTAGGAGGAGCAGAAGAGGATGTAAGCACAAATTCGGAGGCAGAGGAATTACCTGTCACACGAACTCGCGCAGGCCGCGCAGTCAAGAGGCTAAGAGGATATTAAATTGCATGTAATTCTGTACCGATAAACAGCAATCAATTTGTTTTTCATATTTCTGGTGACTCTTTGCAAGGTGGCTGAAAAATAGCAGTTTGTATGGGGAAACTTTTTTTTTGCTTATCGGTAGAAGGGTCTTATCGGTAGAGGGGTACTGCATGGTATACATTCAGTGGTCGAATGCATAGCACCGATAACGGTCACTCGCTGGTTCTGTTCAAAGGCTCTTCTGACGATGGCCTGAACGTCCCGAACCTGCACCGGCCTCTTGAAGTGGTCATCGGCTACTTCAAACTGAATCTCATCATTCCAGTTGGTGAGAAGGGCCATGGCCGCAGCTTGCTTTAACTGATATTCCATGTCAATTACACGAGATAGGAGGGGGAATGAACGATTTTATAAAAGTTCGAACGGTAGGGATAGGGTGGATACTTGCGTCGATGACAGAGACAAGTACGAAAGTCCTTTACAATAGACCAAACTATGGAACTGGGACTTCAATATTGGTCATCCTATTGGCTGCTGGTGCCAGGTATATACCAAAACAATAATAGAGTTTTCTGAGTTGTGCCTGTTCCTTCAACAAGAAAAGTCATACGTAATGGTGACGTGCAGTCGCTGGCTAACATCAATACCAAGAAAGTAGTGGAATTTAGTGTCTCTGGGTTTCTATATCTCCAGCAGAAGACTAAGTCTGGCATCACATGTCACTGGCCAGCAACACCTTCTGGCGGCTTTCATGGTAGACTGCAACTTGGTGGGTTCAAGGTCATCGAAGCTACCTACAGCCGCCAGAATGCTTATTTGAATAAGGCTATTATCATACAGAGCGTTAGGCATGATGCTGCTGTTGTGTAATATGACTGTGTTTGTTTTCGCTGTTGAGTTACTGTAACCCACCCTTTAAGCATTAAGAAGAGAAACAGAGTAGTGCTAGATAAGGTATCAAAAGTCTATGTCCATCCAAACATTGCGCCATAATGGTGGCCATAGACCTTTGGTAGCTAACTTTACCAGGATTTTTCGTGGCATCCAGTCACAGAAGATAGTGTGGCTGTTCCGCGATATGCAGTATGGGCTTGGGTTTCATCATGGGGGGGACATATTTATCATGGCTGTCTGTTGATCGAGCAAACTATAATCTAACTCCGAAACTCTGATCGGTGTGCACCAAAGGTAAATACCGTATGTTAACATACCTCATGTGTTCTGTTACTTAAACCATATGGCATGATCGGAACTTCCCACTCCCAAACCATCACAAGTGCCGTCACATGTCAGCAACATCCATTTATGGCATAGTGTACCTACCAATCAGATAAACAGAACCTGCGCTAAATTCTGAGAATGCGAATAGTGGTTCAAGTTCACAATTCAAAGACAATACAGTTGAAGTTGGAGCATCTAATGTACTCCTTGCAGATGGCTGGAACTACGGGCAAGTCATAAAACAAGAAGGCTCTTTGTGGTTGTGTAGCATGAAGCGAGGGCAAAGCATGTCACCGTTCAGAGTGACGCTTCCCTGACTTATGGCAAACCTTAATATTTCTAGTCAAGAGATGACATGTGAATAAAAACAATAGTCTGGGCTGTGCCGAAAATCTGCACTTTGAGCATATTGCCACGGAATGGCTACTATGGGTCGCAAGCCCACTGGGCCAGCAATAGTATTGGCAGATCCAGCATTTGGAATACCATCAGACTAAGGAATACTGAGTAGAGCTGTAGGCTGCGTTATCTATGTTCTTACTACAGACAGGGCAACTAGTCCTCCCTTTCGCTATCATCCCTTATTTAGCATAGGACTCTTTCTCTCCTCGATCTTAGCTTCACATGATCGTTTTATAGTATCATATGCCTTCTTAAGTTTAAGGTTCAGCTCCTCATGCTCTTCCATCTTCCTGGCTTGCTCCCCACTTGAGATACATGGTTGCATATTGCCTTCAACTGGAGGTCAGCTCAGGAAGGATTTACACAATCGGGTAGTTCCGTATTCGTCAGTATACTCCTACGTGTTGCAGTCGTTTGTTTCGAGACGGCCCTATCAGCTCTGAATCTTGATAAATTTATGGAAAGTTCCACTTCACCAATGATTTAGCGGTTTTAGTTTAAGGCCATATGACGCGTTATGAGGCGACTCGTAGCTCTATAAGTAGCCTTAAGGGAACATAAGGAGTAGCATCAACTTGGGCTCTTTTTTTTACTTATTTCACGTTTCTATAAGAATTCTCACACGTATTGAGCGCATGTCATGCATATTTGACGGTGAGATTGAAGTGAAGTTACTATATCTTGCCCTTCCATAATGTCGGACACATCGGCCGAGTCCAAACCACTCATCCTCCTCGGGGATGGCAGCTGGTGTGGCCGCGAGGCGGACACTAAGTCGAACATCTACTTACTGGCCAAGATGATTGGAATTGATATACAAAGCAACACAGACACAGACGTGCATGTAATGGACGACAAGGCCTGGTATATCCATGGTGTTGGTCTTGGCAGTACATTCCTTGAGTATGTCTACAACAATGAATCGAAGATTGGCTATACGTCAACATACATCAATCGCTAAAAATATTATAGTTATGTTTTCAATGGAATAACAGCACAAGACATTGCCATGCAATGCATAGCAGCTTACAAATTCATTGTTAATCATTACAGCTATCCCGATTACCAGATCTGGATGTTTGGCCTTTCCAGAGGTGCATTCATGGTACGGTCGGTTGCCGGTATGATCAACAATTGCGGAATCGTAAAGCGTATAATGAACTCCGACGGCACCGTCAACGATGTCGAGACCGATCTACTGTGCCACCTAGTCTACAGAATTTACCGCTCCGACGATCCCATCAACCACCCGCGTTCTCCCCAGTCCGTACAGTTCCGTCGAAGGGCCAGCTGGCCACTGATAGGCGACGAAGAACCCGAAGCCCCAAAGCTGCTACCGCCCGTGAAATTCTTGGGCCTTATCGACACTGTAGGCAGCCTAGGGATTCCGGACTTCGTTGGTGGCGTGGGGCTGGACTGGCCTCAATTCCATGACCAAAAGGTCTCAACTGTAGTCGAGCTCGTGTACCACGCAATGTCGTTGCACGACGATCTGTACGTCTTCACTCCCTGTCTCGCCAAACGAAACCCACAGCCCGGGAAGCCAAAAGACTTCGGCATCACCCAGTGTTGGTTCCCTGGCGTACATTATGACCTGGGGCGTCAGCGATTCCGGTTCTTACGCATGTTCGGTGGTGGGCGGTTAGAACGCCTCTTGGCGAGGTGGAACTGGGCGAGCAAGGTGATTCAGCCAAACGAGGTAGTTTCAGACCTCGTGCTGAAGTGGATCCTCGAGGCTGTGAAGGCAAACGACCCAGGCGGGCAGGTTATCTTGACTCCAAAAGTTGACGAGGAGATCAGAGCCGCGAATCAGAGAATGGTCTCCCAAAACCGGCAGCTTGGCGATGGAGATGTATACCACAATATCGTCGCATATGCCCCGTTTGGCACCGCGATTGTGGGGTTATTAACGACGTTGTATGGGACGAGATGGCAGACGAATCAGATCTACCAGCTTTTCTTTGCGCTTCGGGATCGTCTTGTGGCTGACCTAGATTCGAGGGTCTATAACTACACGGAGGTAGATGGATCCATCCCGAACTCCCAAGAGCAGACCATTCACGAGTTGGCAGGAATAATCAGGTCAAGATATCCGTCGCAAACCTACGAAGCTTGGAGATTATCCCGCAAAGATACTCTTAAAGTATTTCGCAACTTTCCATAGCCATATAGCTAGGTATTTCCTCATTCCTTTTCAGGTTTATTGGTAGTATCTATAGGGAGAATGATTTTATAGTTAATTTGCCAAATAGGAGGGTTATTAGTGCCACATATTGCAAGACGATATAGCAGACTTACCTGGATGGAGATTTAGCTTTGCGGAGACGACGGAGTTCATAGCTGTAGATCTTATAGGGAATCCTAGGTATTTTTCTCAGGCGACTCGGATAGAGCCGGCCATATAAATTGTTTATATAAATGAATGAATTAATAAATAAAGATTATGACGCCCGGGCTATTCCTAAAAGGGCACTCTTGCTAAATTACATACACCTCTTCATATTAATCTGCCATAGTCTCCTAGAGTCCATACATAGCTCTACTTTCTGCTCTCCCATTACCAATAGCCTGAGATACTGAAGGAAATGTGACTACACTCCTCATCATCCACCATACTTCCAAGGGACGCCTGTCTTATGGTTTCAACTACTTGTCAATGCCACTCGCCCAGCATCTTGAGTTTGATAACCCTTTCTGAGCATCTTAGCAGGCTTCAAGCGAGTGAGATAGTGTCTGCATAAAGGGTTGAGTCGTCGTTGGAGTTGTCGGGGGCATCAGATTTCTTCTTGTCCTTCTTGTCCTCTTTCAATTCAGTCGCATTGTTTTGGTCGTTGGCGCCGGCCTTGGGAGCATTGTATTCATCCTTATTCCCCTTCTGTCCTTAACCTTACTGTTCTCTCTTTTTTTCACAACAAATAATCTACCCATAATTGGTGAAATCGAGTTTAGTAGAACATCACATTTTAACCGACTCAAACTAGACACTCGATATAATGTAAAACTCATTGATACTGGATAAAAGCATATAATAAGACCTCCAGACTCACCTTGCTTATGTTTCTGTAAGTAATTTCTGCTCGATGTTTATATATTCATCTTTCAAATTGTTGACCTCGTCGTCGACCTTGAGTATTACTAGCCAATTAGAATGTAGTGGTTATACTGGGTCCCCTTCAGCCAATTGCCGAATTTCGCGGGCAAGATCTATCTATTTTCGGATATGCGGGGCTTCCGCTCAGCCAATCACTGAATTTCGCGGGCAAAGTCCATCCACTTTTAGCTAGCGCACAATTACCCCTTTCTGGGATTTTCCATAAAAAGGCACATGACGACGCAATTGCATAGTTCTACATACCAAAATCAACTTTAGTAGAGTTGATTATTTCGCCCCGCTTTACAGGGGGTAGAGTTGATTTATGCAGGGGGGTAGAGTTGAATTTCCGAAGTCACTCGACAGGGAGCGCGATGATCAGGACCGGGGGTAGAATTGGTTTTTGCCAGGGGTAAAGGTGGTTTTATGATTGGCTATGAAGCTTGCTATCTAATGAGGCGCGCCATACGCGAGGAACGTCAGCACGCGTTGCGTAAGGTAGGGGCCAGTTATAATTAGCTTTTAGGGGGGGCGCACTGCAATTCTTGAGAAGTTAGAATTTTGACTGCGGCACTTCAACTTTTCGTTCACTGCTGTATCAAGACGATGAGTTCTACCATAGACTCAAGCTTATCTGATGTAATCTACCCTTTCGTTCTGCTTTCTTAATATAAAATCCTTGTATGCCAGGTGTGTTAGTTCAGGTGTGTTGCTGATGAAGTTGCTATGCACCTGCGAACACGGTATTATAATATTAACGCAGAGAGCTAATGCAAACTAGCAGAAATAATACAAAAACTCCCCTATATATTATAAAACCAATCTCAGCTCGATTAACTATA
Source organism: Fusarium concolor (assembly GCA_013184415.1). Taxonomy (NCBI): domain Eukaryota; kingdom Fungi; phylum Ascomycota; class Sordariomycetes; order Hypocreales; family Nectriaceae; genus Fusarium; species Fusarium concolor. The sequence continues at coordinate 10,667 of JABCJY010001119.1, forward strand.
ATATCCACCGCCGATAATCGAACCTATTATTTATCTTAGTGCATTAAAGTAGGATAGACTTAGGTGTTGAATATGCGGCACTATTCTGCGTTAGCTTTAAAAAATTTAAGCTTATTATGCCAAAAAGCACCAGTAGATTAATCTAAAATGCAAAGGAAGGCTATCAACGGGATACCTAACGCCTCCTGCTGAACTACCATAGATTGCTAGAATCAGCTAGTAATGATTTTTTCCTTCCAGGTTGGGCAATAAATGGTTCGAAGTCGACTAAAATAGCAAGAGGCAAATCAAAAGTAAAGGCAGCTCCTGCAAAGCCACCGGCGACGTTTGAGAATCTTACCCCCGAATCGTCCGCCTATCTACGACAAATTCTGGAACGTGAAGAGAGTACTAAGGCGCTTTAAATCAGCCTCGTATAACCAGCAAGGATTTAGGAAGTGAGACATTCGCAGCTACGAGCTTGTGGTTGGACAGAACTCAATGGCCTGCCATTTACAAAAATACTCGGCGAGATATCTTACGGGCGCTGATCAGACTACCCAACCGCCATTCCCTAACTACAGATTATATCTTGGGGCAGGGAACCCTTAATGGCGATCTGAAATTGGTGAGCTTGCGGGAAGACGAACAGAAAATATCTTATATGATGGGGGCATTCGACTCGGTTATCGATCGTTGCGAGGATACGGTTCGCTATACCAGTCGCAACCTTCTCTGCTGGCTGCTTAGCTCACGGCTTCAAAACCGTCAGGAACTCCCCTACTCTTCTATTCTTAATTGTCGTGATGTTTTGTTGATGAAGGCGGTTTTTTAAAGGTACTTGAGTAGACATGCTGAGAAGGTGAAATATTCAGAGAAGAGAAATGCTCTAAATCCAATCGCTAGACCATTGAATACAAGTACAAGACGCGACAGAGTCGGGGAGAGATCAGACTAATTATTTTAGTTGTCTATGATTGGCTCTTGCCTACGAGCAATGAACTCAGCAAGGATGGTACGGATCACCGTGTTATGAAACGGGCCCCGTTCCTGACTAGAATCCTTGAGTAAGAAATTCCATTATTTTCGCTTTCCTTCAACCACTTTCCGAAGTGTCTGTTCCAAACCATGTACTTATAATTGTCAATCTGCCTCTATCCATCCATTCTTCCATCCCATCCTCTTCTAACAAAATCGTGACCTCCTGCGTGCCAAATTCTCGTATTCGCCTTAACCTCCTAGTTCATATCCATAGGCACAGCATAACCGGTGCATCATTCCTTTTGTTGAAGTATAAGCCTCAACAGTCTTCTGGGGGTAACCCATTTTTGTTTCATCACCTTCGAACTGATCGCACTTTGTACATCCATCCGAATCGATTTAGGCTTCTGCAGCCATACCAGAAAAGATTATCCATTGTTCTTTAGACTTCTTTTGATCCCACATTTTCTTGCATTTCTTGCTGCGGACATGCCTTTCTAGATTATCTTTTCTAGAAATTATATCATTGCAAATTGTACACTGAGCCTCCCCTTCTGTAGTCGGCTTGTACCAGAACTTGGTTGACTTGGAATTTGACTTGGAAGAGTTTAGCTCTTTCAGCATAACGTCGCTACAAGAGATTAGCATGCCGCTGGAGACCAGGAGGAGATTGCAATAACGAACTGAGGAATACGCATATTCTCATTGTCTTCGCAGTCGAATACGTTTTCAAACTGTTGATTGAACTGCTGGGTAAAGTTTTGACTGAATTGTAGATCGAAGTTCAAGGTTGCATAAGGTTCACCATTCATTGAGACTCCATATGCACCTGGGTCTAAATTATATATGCCGAAATCATTTCCATTGCCAGTTCCAAGTCTTCCAAACACATCGTTAGTGACCCAAGGTACCGCCACTATTCGTGCATGAGCCTTTTCGAGGGATCGCGTCGACCTGAAGCGAAAATCGCCGAGCAAGGAGGAGACCATCGCCACGTTCAAGGCGAGAGCTTTGTGGTTATGAAGAGAACATACCACAGACTTACCTGACTGCCCCATGTTTTCTGCTCTAATTGCGTGCTGCAAATTGCTATCCTTCTAAGCTCCCTGGTAGACCATATCCACTAGCCTACCAGGATTGGACGCGATCCGCGGTGCTTCTTGTTGTGGACTTTGATATGTCCGGGGCAGTTGGCTCGAGCCTTATATCTTTGAAGAATGCTCGGCCGTCTCCGTTGATTTCATTTCTGTGGGTAGAAGGTAGCATGTTCAATAGTTCTGATTATCTTATAACACCGCCTACCTACAAGACCTCGATTTCGGGAAGGGGGTCGATAACTTACGAGGGGCTCCAGATCGGTGCCATATCAGCAAGGGAGCTCTGGCCGGACGCCGAAGATATGGATTTCGTATTACTGGGACCAGCATAAGGATAGGTTCCCGGTTCGCAAGAGAACGACGGAGTGATCTGGTACTGTGCAGGAGGGTAATCAGTGTAACAGCTCTGTTCTACATTGCCGTTGGCATTGTATTCCTTGGAGGGAGGTCGTGAGGGAATTAGGCCAGACATAGTGTATTGAAAGAGAAAATGGGTAAGAAAGTTGAAGATCAAAGAGCAAACTTATTATATGGGCCAAAGGGATTGAAACAAGTAATGTGAAATGTATTGGTCTTTGCAGGCAGTGCTAAGTTGTATGAGGGAGTGGTGGAGTGTAAAGGAGAAAAAGAAGAGGAACAGTGTTTGAGGGACAGCGAGCGCGCTTTTTATACTTGAGGCTGCTGCCTTGCGACGCGTGAGAGACTAGTGGCATAGCAAGCAGATGCCAAAATGACGCGGAATCTCGTGACTTTACCGCTTATTAATAAAGGGCTTGGGGTGGAGGAGGAGGAGGAGGAGGA
>JABCJY010001121.1:0-25886 GCA_013184415.1 Fusarium concolor
CTTGAATTGAGGTCAGCGCTGGGAAGATGAGACTAACTGGATGGTTAGAGATCAGTATGATCAGTATGGACGCGATCGAATGGCCTTGGACAAAGAGATCAGTGTTAAGCCTGAAAAGAGCGATGCTAAAGAGTATGGACGGACTATTGGCTCTCTACACGACTATCCCCACCTCACGCATTTGAGCATAGGCATCATCACACTCCTGGGTTCTAACGGCTGCAAACCAGCCGACAGACTCTACAAGCCTGCGCCTTTCCGATTGGTAGATGGTCTGCCACCTAATCTGGAGTATCTATGCCTCTATGGCTATGTTCGAGGCAATAATCTGGATGTTGACGAGCATATTGATGAACTTCTTGCTAAGAAGGATGAGAAGTTACCAAGATTGAAGGTAATCAAGGGTGTTGATGAACATGTTCAGAGTTTGAGGGATATTTTCGGCGATGAGCCGGGTGAGGATGAGTTGTATGAGCGAGAGAAGCTAGACTTGGAATGGAAGCTGGCTATTGATACATGAAGGAGATCGTTGTTGGCGGAGCAGTAGATTTTGTATACTGAAATAGCTTTTAATTTATTCACTACGCCCTTTTCATACGAATAACTTTATCGCAGTTTAGTATACACAGTGGATCAAATGCATTCTTCATCTATGTCCATCGTTAGTCTCAGCATATCATCAGCGGTAGGGCAAACTTACTGATCGCATGGTATCCACAGCTTCTTTTCCAAGTTCCTTCTCCAAGTAATCCCTCTTCACAAGACCGACGCCATGTTCACCTGTGGCTGTACCTTTCATCTCAATTGCCTTGTCTACCATTCGGTGCACGATATCCTTAGCAATATGTCGCTTCTCCTCAGGAAAGAGTAACAGTGTATGGAAATTTCCATCACCGACGTGTCCGACAATTGAGCCTAGTAGCCCTGACTTTTCGATGTCGGCCTTGGCGAACTCGATGATATCGGGAAGTCGACTCATAGGAACAGCCACGTCGGTTGTCCAGACTTTATCCGTTGGTGACTTCCTCATCGCTAGCATGCTCCAGAGTGCGTTCTTTCTAGCCGACCATAATTCGTTTCGTTCAGTCTCATCGGAGGCAAACATATACGCTGTGCTGCGGTTGTCTTTTGTAATCTTTCCAACCTGTTTGGCGAGGTGTTGGACGATAAACTCATCGCTACCGGTGAATTTGAAGAATAGAGTAGGTTCTTCTTTCCACTTGATCTTAGTCAAAGCAGACACATTGATGCTCTTCATCTGCACTTCATCCAAAATCTCAACAGCAGCGACCTGAATGCCGTGGGATAACACGTCCCGCACAGCAGAAGCCGCATCACGTAGCGTTGGAAAGGTACACACAGCCACCGCCTCACAAGGAGGCTTGACAGCTAGTTTGAGCGTCGCCTCCGTGACTAGACCAAGCGTTCCCTCGCTTCCGATAAAAGTTCTTGTGAGATCATAGCCTGCACTTGACTTTCTTGCTCGTTGGCGAGTTTTAATAATGGTTCCGTCTGCGAGGACCACTGTGAGGGATAAAACCCAATCTTTCATGGTTCCATATGCTGCTGCGTTGGTTCCAGAGCAACCTGTGCCGACCATTCCCCCGATCATAGCGCCGGGGCCTGGATCGGGAGGGAAGAAGAGGCCATGGGCTGCGAGCTCCTCGTTTAGATCCATCCATCCAATTCCAGGTTGCACAACACAGTCGAGATCATATTTATTGAGTTCCACGATGCTGCTCATTCGGCTAAAGTCGACACATATGCCCTGTAATTGGGGGATGTACTGTCCTTCGATTGATGTACCGCCGGAATAAGGTGTTACTGGCAACCGACGTCGCCAACATACTTTCATAAGTTCTGATACCTGCTCGGTTGTCTCGGGGTAGAGGACGACATGTGAAAGGATGGCAGATTCTTCAGTCCAAGCGTACGACTGATAATCTGAACCAGAATGCGTGACGAGATCTGTCTGCTCTGTGGACACGTTCTCAGGGCCCAGAATCGCAGCAAATTCAATGCATGCTGCTTTGATGTTTGCTGTAGAAATATCGTGCTCAAATTTTGGAGTTTTAGCCAGCGATGTTGTCGATGATAGCTCTGTTTTATCCGGACGATCCCTGGTGGCCAGGGCTCCGACGACGCCAAGTGTCGCCAACCCGGACATGTAGAGTCCTATTTAGAATTGATCATCAGTTGAGCCTAGCACATTCCATGATATGATCTTACCTGAGTTGCTCGAACGTAATGGATGAGAGCGGGATGAACTTGACATGAAACGAGAGTGTCTTGGTGGGATAATATTGCGAAGTGAAGATGGTCGGCGGGGCAGCCACCGTAGTGATTTGCATGGCGTAAACATAATTGCTTTATTGTAAGGAAAATTCCTAAATTTTCACCAGATGATGTTGTTCAAATGCGGATAGATCTAATGTCTTAAACTACGGGAAACATGGACATTTGGCAAGTACCTTTGCTTTGCCGTCTTGTTCAGCCGTTGTCGCATCCGGTGCCGCTAGTGAGTTTCTAGACCTTCGGTGATGGGACCATCGGCTATGGTGCTCGCAGATCCCGCAGGCAAGACCATGGCCTTCGGCTATGGGGAAAAACATTTCCTCGGTATTCGCATTCTCCTTTTGAGCTAGAGCTAGTATTCGATAGACCCTATTTATTAAAGCCAGTTTGATCCTTCTCACTGCCCATTATGACATAGTGGTTGTCAGATGATACTGAAAACATGCAAGTCACCAAACATGCCAAGAATGCCAAGTTAAGTCGTTGCATCAATTAAACACTGGATCAATGGTGCCGAACCACAAACAAGACCTTTATAGGTTCAAATGGGTTCGGAGCTAGCTGTTCCCAAGTCCGCTAGAAAATACAGGGCTTGATACTGTGACGAATCTGGTTGTGGAAACTCCATAGCATCGCTCGACTGAATGCCTGTAAAGACACCATTTGCCAAGTACATCGGCCAGAATCCGCTTCCTTCAATGTCAGGATATGCGTTTTGAGTGTTCTCGCCGAACATGAAGCTCGCGTCTTCAACTCCCAGGCCCGAGGTAGGATATATCGTTTGATCTGCGGACGTGGCAACTGCTGGCATGACCTCGCTTGTCTCCTGGGCAGTATTGGCGTTCTCTAGATTTGGCTCCGCAATATTGTGGCCATCCATTGAACTCGTGTTCTGTCTTCGCGCTTCTCCAGCACTGCTAGGCTCAGAGCGGTTCAAAATATCCATAAAGAAGTTTTTGATCCACCGCGCTAGAATATAGACTGGCTCAAACTGTTTGAGAGCGAGCAGTCCAGGACGTATCTTGACAAAGATCTGGTCACTTTTCGATGCGGTTGTCTTGACGTCAACTGCAAGCGCCATCATAGCTGAGAAGAGAGCAGACACGCTAGTGACGGGTGAGATAGATGTTTTTGCAGCTAATTGGCAGAACTTACTATATCATGGGGAAATGTTCCGGTGACCAAAATAATAGCGAGTTTTCCACTAGGTTAAAGACCTGTGTGGCGGCATCAAGAATAGGCTTGACTTCCTTCGATGCACTACACTGTCTCTGAAGTCGCTGAGAAAGATTTATGAAGTAATAGCTAAAGGTTTAGCGCAGTATTAATACTGATATGACAAAGCACTTACTAATAGCAGACTTTGAGCGTTAGGCTCAGGTGATGATTTCCATTGGAAGATCTCAAGGCCTCGGAAGCATCATACCATGCTTGCAGGGTCATCTGGATATCCTCCAGTGCCTTCTGGCGTACCGATGCATCATTGCATAGGTATAGCCTCGATGGGGAGCAGTGTGAAAAGTATAGCCGAGCCACTGACTGGTTTAGTATTGTGGACTGTCCCAAAGATATGGGGCATCTTACCAGCTTTGCTCAACTTGACCTGTGCGATGATATACTGCGCCGTCTCTGGAACTTCTTCGGGGAAATCCTGTTCAACTAGTTCCTCAACATCGTAATCTTGATCGTGAATCACCATAGGCGTTCCAGTAGAGATGGCTATTTGACGATCGCGGACATAAAAGCACCACCAGATACGCTTCCACCTTGACCGTTCTTCCGGCGGCATCTTGCTATTCTTGGTGCTTCTGTGATAGCCAGTGCACTGAGCTGATCGGATAGCGGCGGCAAGCCACCAATGGCAGTCCCGATAGGCGGTTGGACTTCCAAACCAATAGTGCAATAGATAGGACGACAGAATCATATGTGTCCGGCTCGAGTCTCTATCGGCGTCAAATGAAGCACTGGCCTTATTGTAAAGTGTACTGTTGGCGTCCCATCTAGTCGCGTGTCCCATGAGATGAATTACTTCCATGTGGCAATGCAAGGACCCAACAAATAGAACGCTACGGAGCAGAGTACCAGACATAGTTCCATCATTAAGGGACGCAAAGAAGCATTTCTTCCTAAGAATTGGACAGAAAGCATGGAACCTTTCGAAGTAGACCTTAATAAGACGATCGACTAGCTCTGGTGGCGGAAGATCCGACAACTCGGGTCGAGGCAGAGGTGGTCTACTCGGAAGATTCTCTCTTCTTGTGTCGCGCGAGACATTTTGGACAGTCTCGCTGCAGTCTCCAATTGGGCGATGGACGCTGGTATGGCCTGGAGTGTAACCTCTCATGACATATGAAGCATACCAGCTTTCACCGACGACGCTGGGTTGTACATTCGGGCTTGCATTGTTGTCAGTTGTTGTTCGGTTGACAATTTCGGTACTCGATCGTGCCTCGTGGCTGTTGATTTGTTCTATTTGGAGTGTAGAAGTGGTATTGGTGGCATCGATTAGTTCTGGCAACTCATGGTCATCGGCCATAGGAATGCTCGAGTTGTCTGAGCTTTGATGTGACTGAGTGTTGGATACTAACATGTATCGTCCATCAGGTCCTCTATGGAGCATGGGTCAGATATGGGTCACTGGAAATGATCCGGGTTTACTCACCTTCGACGCCTGGATTGGATGAGCACGCACTGCTCATGGTTGTTACTCTTCCTACAAGCCGAGCAAGGTACACCGATGATAGATCCATCGCACTTAGTCCTCCGTCTATTACACCGCTCACAAGCAGTGCCTCTCTTCCGACCATGATTGAGAGTTCTCCTTCCCCTTGGGGTCCCATGACGGGGGCTGCTTTCATCCATTGGGCTCTGTGTCATAACATGACAAAGAAGGAATGCAATGAATGCATGTTTCCTTTTCCCCACACAGCTGAACCACCTGGGGAACGGCCCGAATCGGCGGGTCCGGGGCGAAGGATGCTGTTTACCCCGCATAATTTGGGTACACTAAACCCCTTGGCTTAACCGAGTCAATGGTTTGGTGGGAAAAGTAGCCAGAGTTAGCCATAGCCGATGGCCATCTCCGACATCGGTTATGGTACAACAGATCCTTGGTGCTACCACTATGATCATCAATTGACACAGCAGATCGGGCCAGATCAAGCATATATATCTTACCCCGGATTTCCCCCACAATCAATATCTGCATGGGCTAACCATCTCACCCACATCTTTATTTCCTTCTTAATTAATCTTATTCGTATCTCCTTCTCTCACAATCGTGATGGCGTCCCAGCACGACATCGACGTGTCAGAAGACAAACACGACTTGGAACAAATCGAGACGAAAGACCATATCCAATCCGCCCACGACGCCAAATTCGAAAAGAGAGTTCTTCGCAAAGTCGATTTTCGACTCTTACCGATCCTAGGATGTCTCTACACCATCGCCCTCGTGGATCGATCCAACATTGCTGTCGCTCGCATCTCCGGAATGGACCAGGATCTAGGTCTTGCCCAAGGAAATCGCGCCTCTGTTTCCTTGATGGTCTTTTTCATCGGCTACATCATTTTTGAGATCCCGAGTAACGCCTTTATCCATAAACTCGGTGCCGCGAACTGGCTTGCCTTTCTGGCCTTTGCATGGGGTTTGGTTTCTCTCGGTATTGGTTTTCTTAACAATTGGGCTGGTCTGGCTGTGTTGAGAGCTCTTCTTGGTATTTTTGAGGCCGGTTTCTTCCCAGGTACTTACCACTTCACTTTCCCTGTTATGAGGCCCACGTTAACGACCCTCAAGGTTGCGTCTATCTTGTGTCCTCGTGGTACAAGCGATACGAGGTGCAGAAGCGTATGGCAGGCTTCTTTTTGACATCGTCAGCGCTTTCAGCTTTTGCCAACATCCTCGCATATGGACTCATCCAAATCGCCAAGCATCATCACTACAAAGGGTAAGCATCCATAACCAAGCAATCTCCAACAGAAAAGGTTTTTAATTAGTACAGATGGCGTTGGATTTTCATCGTTGAAGGTGCCATCACAGTCGTCGCTGGTATCGGCTCATGGTTCATCATCGTGGACTTTCCCGACTCCGATAAAAACACCTTCTTGACCCCCGAAGAACGCGCATTCGTCAAAGAAAGACTCGCCGAGGACCGTGGCCCTGAGGAACGCGAAAAAGTCACCGCCAAGATCATTGCCCAAACTGCTGCCGACTGGAAACCTTGGGCTTTCTCGCTCATGTACATGGCCGGCGCCGTTGGAGTCTACGCCTTCTTGTTCTTCCTGCCTATTATCCTTCGAGGCGGCCTCGGCTATTCCCTTGAGCTTTCTTTTATTCTGAGCACTCCTCCATCGCTGTTCGCAGTCGTGGAGGCCATGTTTATTTCCTGGCTTGCTGATAAGACAAGACTGCGGGGACCATTTGTTATCTTTCAAGGTCTCATTGGCATCATTGGACTTTGCATGACTGGATTTCTTAACGGCCCAACTCCAAGATACATCGGTACTTTTCTCGGAGTCGCCGGTGCCAATGGTTTAGTGGTCACAACACTGGCTTGGCAGGCTAACAACATCGTTGGTGATGCTCGACGTGCGGTATCTACTGGTATCCTTATCAGCGTCAGTGGCGTTGGTGGGATTTACTCAAGCATGGTATTCCGTAAGTACCTCCCCTGACTTTTCCCGTGTCCCATCTAACGACATAACAGGCCAGCAAGATGCACCAAATTATTTTCCCGGAATTATTGCTGTTATGGCAGTTAACGTTGCAGCCGTTGTAGTTGCTGCTTTAACGATGCTTCTGCTTCGGCGTAACAATCGACAGGCTGATCAGGGCAAGTACCTTTGCGAAGGCAGAGATGGATTCAGGTACACGCTGTAAAGAGTATGCCAAGTTGAATAAAGAGAAGTAAGATATCTTAACAGACTTGCGGAATACATGAAGGTATTTAAAGATATATGGCTTGAGACTAGCGGAATTTCGCTTACCCTATCAGCTGTCAGGTGGGTTAGAAAATAACCGGCACACCTTCCAGACATATAACCCAAGGACTACCTAAATCCTACCTAAACTTACCTAAAATTTAGGTATTCCCTAGCAAATATTAGCCTATGGTCTTCTTGGTGTGCCTATTATCTTGTGACACGTCTGCCCATGTTGGCTGGAGACAATGGGGCCTCATTTTCAACTTTTTCGAAACCCCTGTTGATGTCCAAAGCTCTAGTCTCTGATTGGTCATACTCGAAGGGTAAGCGGGGCCTGCTTATTTGCATGCCGCCATGATGTGACGATAATATTTCATGAAACCCCTCATTAGGATTTTCCGCTAGGGATAAAAGTTTCGACAGCTTATGAATAAGCTCTATGCTAAAACATGCCAGTAATAAAGGAAAAGGTTAGGGGTTGGTTCCGAAAACGCTCAAAATCTGAGGACTCCACCTCGGTGAAAAGCAACAACGACGTATCAGCCACGAACCTCTCTCTTCAGACTACTGTCAGCAAAGGATCCGGCTCTTTTATTGATGCAGCATCCCTAAAATCTGCTGAGCCATCTATTGAATCACCTTCACCAACCATTCATGGAGAAGAAACCGCATCTCCGCCTGCAGCCACGAAGCTTGATGTGGCTGTAACCTCGAGCGAAGTGGATACGACCATCGAGACAAAAGATCCTCTAAAGCAAGCTGTTTCTTTTCTTGATGAGGATGACCAAAAACTCTTCGAAATATTTGACGATAAGAATAGCAAGGGGAGTGTGTTCGCAGACTTGCAGAAAGTCATCACCGAGAAACAACGGATCTCACAAGAAAAGGCGTGGAAAATCACATTTGGCGGCCGCAGAATTCTACTTCGAGATGTGGCGGCGAAGATTGTCGCATGGCTGAATTCTTTCAAGCAGATCGGTGATTTGATCGCCCAAGCTGATTCCGTTCATGTTGGCATCCCTTGGGCAGCTATCAAAATCGTGCTTTCTGTCTTGACCGAAGATCAAGAGCAGATGGGGCTGATTTTAATCGGTTTGGAACAGGTGATATGCCTCATCACAAGATGCAGCATCTATCGCCAATTATACCTGGATCAAGTGGTTCCAGTGACCAAGGCACAGAGCCAGGCGATGACTCAACTTTCAAACGCCATGGCTCGCCTGTACGCGAAAATGTTTTCTTTCCTTGCGTACTATCTGCGTCAACTAGATCAAAACACAGCAATGCGAATTTCGAAGGCCTTCTATAAATCAGGCGAAGTCTCCCAGATGCTTATAGAAGTTGGAACATATGAGCAAAGAGTTGGGACGGAGGCCGAGGTCTGCGAAAAGGCAATGATACGACCGGCTCTTCAAAGAATCGACAATAATACTAAAGAAACGAGGGAACAACTGCGAGAAATGATGTCTATCTTCGATCAGCAGATGATCAAGCTTTGGAAGCAGCTCAATGAAGACGAAAGATGTAAGATCCTGCAGTGGGTCTCTGACATCCCTTACGAGAGCGACCACTACAATGCTCGTAAAGGCCGCGTGAGTGGGACAGGAGAGTGGCTACTTTCTCATGAGGTCTACCTGACCTGGCGACAATGTGCTAAGTCGACTCTCTTATGGCTCAATGGCATACGTGAGTGTTATATCTAATCGGCATTACCCGAGACTGGCTGACATGTAACAGCGGGTGCTGGGAAAACAAAACTATCTACGAGGGTTGTCGATGACCTTTCGAGCGTCTTACCATCTGACAGTCAGCAGAATATTGGATTTGCATACTTCTACTGTGACCGCAATCGCGCCGATCACAACGAGCCTGTGGCAATCATACGCAGTATTCTACGACAACTATGCAGCTCTCGAGCAGAAAACAGCATTGAAGCTTGTGTTGAAAACCAGTACTTGAGTCGAAAAGCAAAAGGCTTCGCCAGCGACAGATTGGTGGCTGAGGAATGCAGAGAATTGCTCTTTCAGCTACTGGAAGGATATCAAACTGTTTACATTGTAGTGGATGGCTTGGACGAATGCGACCGTGCGACGAGACATTTGTTCATGGACCTGCTTGACGAGATGCTCGAAAAGTTTGATCAGTCGATCAAGGTCTACATAGCCAGTCGTACAACGCAGGACTTGACAAAACGATACCACAAGGGAACGCACCTCGAAGTCACTGCCAACGACAACCAAGCTGATATAGAGAAGTTCGTCCTCGACAAGATGAGCCAAAGCGAGTTCTGTCGAAATAGACTATCCCCAAAGGTTCGGAAGCAAATCTTACGCACGTTCCATGAAAAAAGCCAAGGCATGTTTCAGTGGGCAACGCTTCATATTGGAGAGTTACTGCAACTGGAGAGAAATGCAGATATCAAAGAGTACCTTGATGGATTACCCAAAGGCCTGGAGGCTGCCTATGACAAGATCTATGATCAAATTACTCGGCAACCTGGAAGCAAAAAGGAAATTGCCTTTGCCGCTTTCCAGATTCTCATGGTGTCCTGGAGGCCTCTGCACCCTTTTGAGCTCGCGATCGCTGTAGCCCAGCACCCGGACCGTGAGTTCGTTATCGACCAGGATATTGACATTGGGTATGTTCTTGATGTCTGTCACCATTTACTGGTAGTTACAGGCGGGTCACAGGAGCGAGCTCTGCCTCCAGAGCCTGAAAAGGCAGCAGGCTCAGATGACTTTTTTCTACAAGAAGTTCCTGATCACTACTCTTCCGCCCGAGTGTCAACTTGGCAGAACGATCTCGGCGTTGCCGCCGAGTCAATCTGTAAATTCGCTCACTTGTCGGTCCAAGAATACCTGGAGACAAAGCACTTGAGCTCTGTGGAGTCACACGCATTCATGGCAGGAATTTGTCTCAGGACACTTCTCTGTCTCAACCTCCCGGGACATGTGATTGACAATACCAATATCAAAGGCGATGTTAACGAGGAGGAGGATTGGAGTGATCCCGTGATCCTTTGCGTGTCTGAGTGGAACGTGAAGAGAGTAATGAAGGTGTTCCACGAAACGGACAATTATACATCACCAGATCTCAGTCCCCCAGCCAGAGTGACAAAGCACACAGGCTTACTTGGTCTGGATAAGAGACTAAGCGAAAATTCCAAGGAGCCAGTATCAAATTTGTCGGCTCTCGGGGATGATGTCTCCAATGCCATTCCTAGCTGCGATGAAAAAGGAGAAACATCCGACCTCCAATCTCAGGGCCCAGCAATAGGTACCAGCCCAAGGATAATGGTCGACGTTGTCCCAGACAATGACTCATGCGTTGAAAAGTCTGCGTTTCAGCCACCCCCATTTGAATGTTATGTGGATGTGGCAGTTCCCCATAGCCACGACGATAACGCATCATGTATCTCTCAAAAGTTTGAACCGTTCTTGGAGGGTCAGGGAGGATCACCACTAGAAGGATGGGCTCTTTACTGCGCTGGAGGGCTTTCCCTACACCACAATAGACAGGGAATAGCCGCCAGTGAGGTAAATACCACTACCAGATCTGCTATGAAAGATCTGTTGGAGGAGTTTCTTGGGTCTCCATCTGAATCAAGTCTCCACTACAAGGCATGGGTGCGGCTTGCGCAAAATCTGTGGGATTCAGGCGAATATGCCAAAGCCAGAGACTCTTCGACACTAGTTGACGAGCGACTTCAAACTCTTATTAATTTTAGAGCTGAAGTCAGACCATATAGCAAGCCATCCTTTGGTTGTGCGGTGCTTGGATTTCACGAAGTACTAGATACCTGGCTTCGGAGCGGAGAATCGGATCCCAATGAGTGCAATATTAACGGTAATAGCTTGCTCCACCTGGCAGCCCGGTATAACCACCTGGAAACTTGCAAGACACTCCTTAAACACAATGCTAGTCCCAACCCTCCCAGCTCATTGCTTCCTACACCCCTTGGGCTGGCGATCTGTGGCCAAAACCCTGACTTAGTCCGCCTTCTCGTAAATAGCGGAGCCGATCTTGGTGTCACAGTTACTCCTATCAGCGAAAGACGCCAAAGTGACCTTACAAGAGCTCCGGAGGAGATAGTGAATGCCACAGATGGTATGGAGGTCAAAAGTTCAAGTGAGCTTTTCTTCAATGCTCCAATTGAAGAGGCTGTTGAAGCCGGAAATGCCGAGGTAGTCAGGATTATACTTGACACTGCGAAATCTGCATCTTATCGCGGCCGTCCATTACGGCTGAAGCCAGCCCTTTGTTGTGCAGCAAGGGAAGCTAGAGCAGATTTGGCAGCTTTGCTTCTGGCACATGGGCTAAATGATCAAGCTGTGCAGTTTCAAGCAACCATATATGAAGCCCTTGACTGTATCCCGCCAACTGAATCTGGCATCGAGGTGATGAAAGTTCTTATGAAAGGCTTAAAAGATCATACTTATCACTCCTTGCTCCATACAGCTGTCTGTAAGGATAACTGGAGTTTTGCCAAGGCCCTTATTTCAGCTGGCGTTGACATAAACTCACCAAATATAGGGTCCTATAGGGAGACTCCTCTTCATTCGGTATTTCATGAACGGTACGGCAACGCATTGATTAGATCTCAAAAGCTGTTAGATTGGGGTGCAGACGTTAATGCTCGAGATCTCAATGGCAATACACCACTTGTTATAGGGATGATGACGCCAATGTTCGATTCTGAGACTGACAGCAACGAGAAGAATGATGACTCAGAGGAGCAAGAAGTCGAAAAGACTTACTCACGCCTGGAAGCTTTTCGGGAACTACTTGGTCGTGGTGCGGAACCTAACACAGTGAATAGAGATGGGTTGAGCCTTTTGGGCGTTGCCTGTCTCCATGCAAGCGTAACCCCTCCAGTCATTCAAATTCTGCTTGATTATGGGGCATCTGTCAACATGCCGCAGGGACGTGGTACGGTGACAATGAGTCCTCTTGATATTATACATTTGCATGTCGAACCAGACAATGAATCGGCGTTATACGATGGTTCTGAACTGGAGATTGTTAAGAAGTTGCTGAAGGATCATGGGGCTATGCATCTCCAGAATATTGAATGGGAGAAGTGGAATGAAGCAGAAAGGTCTGCATGGATATATCGCAACAGCGATGGAGTCTTTAACGGTCCAAAGCTTGTTTCACCCTTTTCTGGTTATGGAGGACCTCGGAAATCTTCTACTGTGGTGGGATAGATTATCTCTCTATGGCTGGATTTATTGATGCATAGAAGCCAGAGTATAAATATTGGTTATCGACCTGAAGCACCCTAAAATACATACTTGAACTGCAAGCTTCGATCACCCTCCTTCCCGTTACTATTCTTGCCCTCTGCAATTAACTTTTCCTTCTGTCGCATACGGTACTTCAGAAGCGCGTAAATGAGCCCGATGCAAGCGAGAGCAATGATTTCTCCTCCTAGTGAGATTGCATTGCCCTTGATATAACGGGGGGCATCCTGGATAGGGTATATCTGTGACGCTGCCATTCCGGAGGCATTTGCAAGTGAGAGAAGGATGGAGATTGCCACTGAGCGCTTATAGTCAGGCTGCATGTTATTCGATACCCATCTATGAGATATTAGCACTTGGATTCATATCACAGCCATGGAAGGTGAACATACGTTACCAAAATAGTGTTAAAGGAATAGATGCCACCTCCGACCAGGAACATGGCGAAGAACCCGACAGCCTTATGACCAGTACCAACGACAATGGCATACCCAACAATGACTAGTAGTGGAGAGTGAATAAGGCATATAGCTCGGCGGTTGAGTCGATCCGAGACGTATGTTGTAGCACCAGTAAGGATTGATGCTATAACGTAGACAGGGATGCTGAGATAGTTGGCTTGTAGAGAGGTGTAGCTAAGATCTTTGTTAGAAGAGTTGTACAGTGAGCCTTCTTAAACTTACTTGAGGCCCTTCAGAAGAGTAGGGAGGAATGTGCCAAAGCCGAAAAGAGCAATGGACGCACAGAATAAACAGACAGAAGCAAGCCAGACAAGTGGATCTGTGACGGCCATGCCAATTTGCTTCCAGGAAAATGCCTCGGTTTCCTTGAAAGGATGGTTACGTTCTTTAATGAGAACCATAGTTGACTTCTCTTCGTTTGAGAGGAACCAAGCTGTCTCTGGAGAGGTTGGAAGACTGAGCCAGCAAATGGCTCCGATGACAAGGGAGATTGCACCCTCAATGATGAACAACCATCGCCAAGCCGAAAGGCCATGACGTGCACCCATGGACTGAATTCCATAGGCGATCAATCCACCAAGTGCTCCTGACAAGGCAATCGAGACGTAAAGAACGGCAACGCGTTTTCCTTGAGACGCAGGGGGATAGATCTGAGAGACGACAAAAGTGAGGGAAGGGAAGAGTCCAGCCTCAAAAAAGCCGAGGAGAACTCGGCAGGCAATAACTTGTCCATAGCTGTGCACGAAACCAGTGCCCAAGGTGATGAGACTCCAGCTTATAATAGCAATAGCGAGGACTCGGCCAGGTCCGAATTTCTTCACAGCAAGAACCCATGGTGTTTCGAAGATGACGTATGAGATGTAGAAGTACATGGAGACATCGTTAAACTGGGTTCCATGCATGCCTGTATCTTCTTCGAAACCGAAGACTCGAGCGTTTCCTTGAAGATGCCGTGGTCAGCTAGATATAAGTCTTGGGGTTGGGATGAGTATTCACCTATGTTTGTTCGATCAAGGTAGGCAAACAGAACGAGAAGTGCCATCTGCGGCATAACGAACTTGTCAAACTTGGACAAGACCTTTCGCTCGGCTTGGCTAATGTCGTCGATCTCGCCAGAATTCCGGTCGAGCTCTTCATCAACCGGGAGCTTGAGGTCTGACTTCTCTGAAGCCTCCATTGTCGCTATGTTGGAGATCTGATGATTTGAAAGTGATGTGAATTCGATACGTCTGGGAAGGAGGGGGATACAGATCGGAGGTTCATGATCAGTCTTTAAAGAGCTGGTAAGATGGAGCCTTTTCCGAGTTATCAGCGGATCCGTAGTTCGGTGACGCTATGGTTATCCACCCCCGCATTCTGTTGATAGCTAAGTTGCATTAAAGCCGTCGGCGGAGTGACATTTCTCCACAAGTGGGTAGGGATAGTTGTACGGGTCTAAACTTCCTGATAGTTGATAGACGACAAGATAAGAAATATTCAAGATATCTACGATTTCAGGAGTCTATCTGTTGATACTTGACGTTTTGATTTCCAGAGGTACAAGAATAGATATATAATGACGGTCGCATCAATTTCTTTTTGAGCTCTTAGCAATCAATGGCAATTCCTCCCAACAATACTCCGACTTTCAATCAAATGCTCCGAATGCAACCCCGCAGTTGTTGATGATCGCCGGAGTTATTTCCGCCTTGTAACGAACTTCCTGAAAAAGAATAGTCTCCGCCGACGGCCGACGGCCGATAGAGAACCACTATTATCGCTCGGCCGTTGTCGTTATCACCATTACCGAGGGCGAATCACGGCCGACGGGGTTGAGGGTATTGTCAGGCGGGGGAATACTGTTCATATTTAGATAAGTTCAACAAGTATCGAAAGTTCTTATCACAAACATTGAGCATCCAGAACAGCGAGAGCTGCCTCAACAACATTGGTTTGATCTTCCCGACAGTCCCGAACTTATACGTACTATCATCATGGGCTCTCTCAGCCTACCTCCCTTCAAAATCAGCGAAGCTAGTCTCGCAAAGTCACTACATGATAGTTGTGAATTTGGTGCTGCGCATCGATATGGAAAGTAAGTGATATTTTGAAAAACCACTTCTCCTAGCGCTAACCAGGGTGCTCTAGAGCTTCCACTGAAACAGGCATGGCTCGCCTGAGCCTCGACGACTCCGACAAACAAGTGAGAGATTGGTTCATGACTTATGCGAAGTCTCTGGGTTTGAAAACATTTATCGATCAGATGGGAAATCTGTTTGCTATCCGACCAGGCAAGAACAATGATATGCCCCCAGTCATGATGGGTTCGCATCTTGATACACAACCCACCGGCGGCCGATACGATGGTATTCTTGGTGTCATCTCTGGTCTGGAAGTTTTGAAGACTTTGAATGATCATTCTTATGAGACAGAAGGTCCGATTGGAGTAGTAAACTGGACCAAGTAAGTGTCTCTCGGCATCATTTTACTCAAGTCATATTGCTGACCGTTTCTCCAGCGAAGAAGGCGCTCGATTCCCCAAGATGGCTGTATCATCCGGCGTTTGGGCTGATGTCATTCCCCTCCAGACAGCATGGGATCTCAGAGAGGTTCTTGCAGCTAATCCAAAGTCAATGAAGGAAGAGCTTGACCGCATCGGCTACTGCGGTGAACATCCAGCTTCGTACCAATCAAATCCGTTTGCAGCCCATTTCGAACTACATATCGAGCAAGGACCTATTCTTGAAGATGAGGGCCTCAAGATCGGTGTTGTCCACGGTAGGCAAAATCCGTGATTCTCTTACATATAGTAGCTAATAGCTGGAAAAAGGCGTTCAAGCATTCAAGTGGTTCGATATCACCGTCAAAGGCCGAGATAGCCACGCCGGCACGACGCCTCTCTACGCACGCAAAGACCCCGTCCTATGCGCTACCAAAATGATCGTCGCCGCCAACACGATCGCGAAGAAATTTGACGGTCTTGCCACCACCGGTATTTTTACCACTGACCCCGGTAGCATTAATACCATGGCCCATACAGTCAGGTTCACCTTGGACCTGCGCCATGTCAAGGATGAGACCTTGGCAAAGATGGTGGAAGAGTGCGAAGCAGAATTTCAGCGCATCTCCCGAGATGATAGTGAAAAAGGATGTGAGGTCAGCCTGGAGCTTCTTGTTGACAGTCCTGCTGTACAGTTTAACAAGGAATGCATATCAATTGTTGAACAAAGCGCTGCAGATGTTTGCTCGACATTACCGCAGAATGAGGCGGGAAAGCTGTGGAGGCCTATGATCAGTGGAGCTGGCCACGATAGCTGCTATACGAACAGAAGATGCCCCACGAGTATGATCTTTACGCCGACACGATTGGGGATCAGTCATAACCCAACCGAATACTGCTCCCCTGAAGACTGGTATGTTGCCGCCCCTTACCCTGTAGCTGATTGATTACTGACGTTGATGAAGCGCGCTCGGCGCGAGCGTTTTGCTTGGAGCGGTTCTGCGATATGATAAGCTGCGGGCAGGTCGTTAAGACTTGATGTAGAAGGATAGACGTTATGGTAGCAAGAGTTATTGGCAAAAGTTTATCTATTAAAAAGAAACTAGTTGAATGTCATGGGTGGTTAAAAATCGTCAAATTATTTTGGACTTATGATCAAGACAGACGAGCTTACCGTCTATGATCTAGGCTCAATACTATCAATTCATTTCAATAATTGTCCACGTTTGTGATTTTTCGGTCTTGAGCGGGAAACAAATTGCAAATTCCTGGTATGAAGCTATCACGGGCCACGACGTGGCGTTAGACCAATTTCGCTTCCCCTGACGCTTAGATGCTTACGAAGTGGATCACGTGCCCGGATATCGGACATGACCCCGCTAATTAAGAATCAATTGCTAGATAACCCGATTACCGGTACGCTGGGTTGTTCTTATCAGCATTTCATCATCATTGATGGATCATCCTCATGAGCACATTGACTTGATGTCACAATCGCATTTAAATGCGAATACGCGTCAAATTGCAGGCACAAGACGTTATCGTTCCAAATCTCAGCGGCCATGCGACTTGTGTCGAGCTCGCAAGGTTCTCTGCAACATCCCTGACCCAACGCGTCCGTGTCAGCTCTGTGACCGGACAGGACGCGAATGTACGTTCGTGGGGAATCCGAACAAAAAGCCAAGGGACAACCGCACCCGAAGACATCCTGAAAGCGTTCCCATAACCGTACCAATTGAGGCTCAAGTTGTAACCCAGAATCGTAACGATCTTAACAACCCTCAACAATGGCATGGTGGTAAGAACAGACCCTCTTTAACAAAAAATTCATCTAACTTGACATGAGATGCAGGCGTTCAATTATCTATGGCCAATCCAGGTCCTGATCTAACCCCGCTTGATAGCACGGCCTCTCAATCTATCTTCACCCCAGGAGGCGGCATCAACTGGGACCTATCCTTCAATCAGCATGGGCCAGACGGTGATCAGCCATTTGACTTCTTTGCTAATGGCGAACTACCCAACCTGGAACCTATCGATGACCCAACACCTTCAGATGATTACAGCGATGCTGCAACGTTGAATAGGACACCCATCGATATTTCAGCCAGTCCAACTACGCCCTTTGAGCGGCTGTCTTTGGACCAGAGACCCAATCACTCAACTTCGCTTATCGGGTTCTCCAACGAGTCAGACCCTTTCTCACTTAATCACTTCCCTTACACCAGCAGCGACGAAGTTGACTTCTATCGTGTTACATATCGTAAACAACAACACCCCCAAATTGGCTCTCCAGGAAATCCTCCAATTCACTTCCTTCAAAGCCAGACAGGAACTGTAGTTGAATCGCAGAAAGTCGTTAACAAATGCATGTCGTCTGCCGATAGCAGAGAACATCTCGAGAACTTGGTGGACCGAGAAACAGGCATGGCTCTTGTAAAGCTGTAAGCCCCCACTGTCCCGTCATAGATAGACATACTTACTGACTGCGAGGTGGAATAGTTACTTCACATTCGTTTTTGAGTCATTACCAATCCTATCACGCTCATTGGTTTTCCAAAGTTTAGAGGCCTTTGTAGCAGAGGCATCCACTGGTGTACTCGCTGGCATATATGCCCTCGCTTTGCCATTCACACCCTGGGATGAGAAACTTTGCCTTGACAGTGCTTATTCCAAACCAAACGTTGATGATCTTTGGCAAGTCTCTTACACTTGCCTTCAAAAGGAACTCCACTTTCCTCGTCTCTCGACCATTCAGATATACCTTCTCCTTCTCAATCACACACCGTTCGACGTTGTTGTAGTCGAAAACCCCTTCGTGTGGTCATTAGCAGCATCAATGCTCGCTATGGCCCAGTCACTTGGACTAAATGTCAATTCGACAGGATGGAAACTACCACCTTGGGAGCTTAGACTCCGAAGAAGGTTATGGTGGGCTGTGTTCGTGGAGTATACTTGGCGTGCAGTTACCCACGGTCGATCTTCTATCATCTCTGACGACGATTGGGATGTGTCGCCGCTTACTTCTGCCGACTTTGCAATCGATTCAGCGGTCAACATGTCTGATAACATAAGAGATCAATCGCTGGACTATTATATCCAACTGAGCTCCTTAACTGAGATCACTAGTGGTGTCTGTCGAAAATTCTTGTAAGTCCCCTCTGACATATCATTTTTTTTGCTGATCGTGTATTTTCCGAGACTGATATCTCCGCCCTGCTATAGCTCACTTCGGGCAGTATCCCGACCTCAAGTTCTCGACTCACTCTTGGAACAGGCACGTGACCCACGTCAACAGCTATTAAAGTGGCTAGAAGAACTGCCAGATTCATTAGTGTTACGACCTGAGTCCAGTGATGGTGATAGTGACGACTCGGTCAAAAGCCATAGGTCTTTATATGTCGCCTACTACACTACCCATATCCTGATCCTCAGAGCGCTCTTGCGCCCCATAATCGAGAACGATACCCAACTCGACCACGTTCGATCTTCTGTGGAAACAGTGCTCCAGGCATGCCGTGGACTGATCCAAACCGTAATCAAGTTTATCCGTGGCTTAGATGCGAGACATCAGTCAGCCTTCTGGCCTGCCTATACGCGAAACTGTCTGGCTTACCCAGGACTGTTTTGCTATATGCTATGCTTACAGAAGAGACAACCAGAGATGTCGACATATGACCAGAACCTTCTAGCAACATGGAGGAAGACACTGCGTACTAGAATGCAGTCCTGGCCATTCCTTCGATTCGCCATAGTCAAAGTTGATGCTATATACTGGAAGAAACTCTACCAAGATAAAAATTGATGTGAAATAGCAGTACAGATTCCATAACTCCCAAAGGTGCCATTTCATCAGATGTGCCCAGACTAACTGATATTGATTGCTTACGTCAAAGCCCTTCCCTTTTGTTAGCTACATCTCTTCATAAATATATATACTGTATATGGGAGAGAGTTTGAAGACAGAAAGGTCTACGGGCCTAACAAATATTGATATTTTACTGCCAAAGAATTATTGCCCTTGTCTCACATCCCCCGCCACCGAGCTGCATGAGATGTCCATGTTTCTAGTTGGTGAAGGAATCTTTTCACTTTCAATTGGCCAGCTGGGTGAAACGGGGCAGTGCAAGCCACAGCGCTTCGAGGTCGTAAGGCTGATAGCCCGCGAAGTCTTCTTCTCATTTCAACGTCCGTTATCTTTGGGCTAACAATCATTTTAAGGGTTTCCACAGACCAAATGGACCCAGTATCTGTCGCTGCAAGCGCTGTAGCATTTCTACAGGCTGCCTCAGTCATCGGCAAGGGCGTCCAGGCATTACGGGCGCTTGGAAACCTACCAGCAGAAATTCACAGCTTGTCAAATGAGCTGACATCACTCCAAGCTCTTTTGAGCCAGCTGCAACACGACACTATTGCAAACCATCATGAAGAGTCAAAGAAGGACATCAGTAACAAGAATGAAACCAAACGATTACACGAAGAGCTCTCTGCGACCGTCACCGGTCTTGACAACCTAGTGAAACGTTTCGACGACAAGAGCCATGACTCAGCCAAAATCCTGCAGCGCCGAAGATTGCATATCAAATGGATGCTAGAGAAGGAGAATGTATACCAGCTGAGGAATCGCGCTAGGCAAACGCGCGAAAATTTAGCTGTCTTGCATCCGTCACTTCGTCCGAGAGGTAAATCGTACCCGTTCCTACCATAGGCAATGCGGATACTAATTAGTAACTTCTCTGCCCAGCTTTAAGAACAACAGACTTCTTCTCCAGATAGAGCGAGTCTCTCACATCTCATCCGACAATATCCAACGCTCGGTTGGTGAAAATATCGCGCTGTCCAAGGATCTGAATACATCCCTTCTACGAATTGAGGAGAGGTTAGTTGCACTTCAGAAGCAGCAAGCAGAGTCCTCAGAGTATCTCAAGTCCTCGAAGCATGTTGCAGATCCCAGTGTGATTACCCCGAACAATGCCCATTATCAATGCCGCTCAACAATATTAGACGACAGGGAATTCACCTCAAAGGCAGACTCAACATTATGCCTCGAAACATTTATTCGCCCAACATGCGTTTCGACTTGCAGATGCCAGTGCCACAAGACCTCTTCAGTTACCAGCCCAAGCTATCTTCAGGGCATCTTAGGCGCCATCTTTGTTTCATACAATGCCATCCCCATATTTGGAATGGTTTCCTGTGATTTTGCAGGTTGCACAGCTGCAAGTCGCCAGACTCTTCGATTCCACTATCAACTGCCTTCTTGGTTCTTATTGCGAGCTATATCATTCTCAGCGTCGTGGAGCGCAATGACTGGTGCTGGAGCATCCTTACATTTGAAGCTGCCAAGGGTCATAAAAGCACACGACCCAATCTGGGAGCTCCTTCGATGCGGTGATATCGATCGAATACGGCGAAGGTTCACGGCGAGGTTAAACTCCCCAGCTGACATATTACCCAACGGCATGTCTCTTTTCCTAGTGGGTTTCCCTTGTCATTGCAATTGATTGAAAGTTATAAATTTGGGCTAACATAAATGTGTAAGTATACAATGAGCCAGTCGAACTACCATGTCTTGATAGCTCTTCTCCAAGCAGGCCGTGATCCATCTTTGAAGGCACTGAATGGAAGGTAAGTAGAGCCCTGATGCCTTCGGGCTTCATGTTGGCTAACATAAACTTCGAAGTTGCCCTGCGTCTGTAGCTAGGTCGAAAGTTCTGACTAGCGACGTGAGTCCAATTAGTGAGAGACTGTTTCACTTATATAAAAGAATCATACAATTGGATGAGGAAACGCACTATCTCAATTCCACTCTCATTCACGACAGCATTCTCGGATTGAATAACATCCGGTTAGAAGACGCTATAGCCTTGGAGCCCCAGTCTATTAATTCACTTGATGGAATGGGATATGCACCTTTGCATTGGGCAGTCAAGAAGCGAAACATCAATGCAGTTTCCACATTGCTTGAATTCAAAAGCGATATAAACTCCAAGGACCGCAACCACCGAACAGCCCTACACTTTTCTGCCCACCATGGACTTGTTGATATCACTCGACTGCTCCTTGAAGGAGGCTGCAACCCCAACTGCAAAGATATATGGGGAATAACAGCCTTGCATATGGCTTGCAACTCATCGTCGATGGATTCGACTACCATTGTACATGAGGTTTTAAGGCATGGATGCCTTCCAAACGTCCGAGGTGTCGCTAATCACTTCACACCTTTGCATCAACTCATCTGGCAATGTCTTGTCAGAGACCCATGGGACTGCGAAGGCAAGATTGATCAACTACTGAGGGCGGGAGCTAACATCGATGAGGTGGATAAAGGAGGCTGCACTCCAATTCTGCTTGCCTCCTCTATCCCATGGGACAACAGCTTATTCCAACTCTTATACAACCGTGGCGCGAGGATTGATATTGCAGATGGCATGAACAGATGCATCCTGCACTACGCAGCTGCCTATGGCGACTTGGATCACATCGAATATTTGCGCAAGCTCGGACTCTCAGGTCCCGACCCGGAAAGCCATGACACTTATGGACACACACCTTTGAGTCTAATACAGTGGAGATCACGAACAGAAGACCGGAAGCTATGGACGAATATGAAACGACCGACTGCAGAGGAGCTCGAATCGTTTTCTTTGCTGATTGAGGAAATCAAAGGTCGGCAAGGATCACAACCGCAAAACCCCACTGGATAAATGGCTTGGACAAGAATCATTCATTTCACGCTTAGCTGTATGATGAATTGTCTCGTACGTGGACCAATGTATCGAATTGGTAGATTTTGACCGAGCGTCGATCGATATGCGAGGATCTTTGTGGCAGGCTGGGGATGGTAGTTATTATGCAGGGAGACCACTCTTAGTTATAAACTATTGTACAAAGAAACGCATACTATTGAACCATATTCTAATGCAAGGGTTAAAAATTGAACCGATGGCTACGGGTTAATTAATCATTTCTACGTCATCTCTTAGCAATTCGAGTCGAGTGAAACCTGCAGAATTGCGGTCAGCGAGAATTCCACATTCCGCCGAATCATTTGCAGACCTTTTCTGAATCACTTGTGAAACATGCATGTTTGACGTCAGTCGGCATAGCATATTGTGTTTACGTGGCCAAGTAAACCTATATTTTAAGTTTAATACCCTTTCGAAAAGAAAGTCACGGTCTTGGAAGTTAAGTGGATGAAATATAAAATGGCGGCTACGGTCCGTCGTGTAGTAATTTCTCGTACTCAGCAATACAAGAAATTCTCTACACTTTCAAGATCAAATAAACCTAATTCTTCCTCCCCTTTTTCCTAAGCCCTTCCCACAATGTCTGACTATGCATTGATCGTCAAGCTTGATGGAAATCAGACCCGTCAAATGATGGAGAATGGCTTTAAGCTCTGCTTTGCTTCCGGCGTGGAGACTGACGGACGAGCCCAGTATAATGTCATAGCATCGACCCATGGTAAGGCCGACCTAGTCCTAGTTCGAACTGTGCTAATAAACACAATACAGACCTCAACAGGGAGATTTTCATCCCATGGAATGACGACTACGCAATTGCTGCCAGTCAAAGCAGATTCAGCCCCGGAAGTATGAGTTCGCTCAATCTTTCGCTATCAAAGAGAATGTGTCCTAACTATCTCTCCAGCCCAGGTCAAGGCTGAAACTAATGTCGAAAACATCAGGCCAGGCCTGAGCTACACTCTATCCCAAAATTGGACCGGAATGGTCGACGGCGAGTCTCAGGATCCAGCGACATTTGACTTCGTCAACAAAGCAAGTTCAGCTTCTGCCATTGTCTACAGAGATATCAACGGTCGGATGGTTCCTATTTACTTTAGTTCCATGCCCATTCCGCAAGCCACTGAGCGTATCAGGCCGGTCAACAAGGTCGCCGTTTGGTTCCAGCGAGGGCCTGAATCGGGTACTATGATATATGAACGTGGGTTTCCGAGCATCGAGATTGACATGGCGGGAAGGAACGAGGCCACTGTCGAGTATAATGGTCAGTGGGTCCAGAATTAAGTGAGACAGGACATTAGTTCAGGGGTAATAATGCCTCGAGTATAGAGCCCATCACTTACTCTAAAGTCACAATCGATTTGAACCGAGAGATTATTGTAAATGTTGTTGCAGTAACCTCGCATTGCGTAAATATATAACATTCGTTATTAAAGTCCTAGCAATGCGATTATTTATTTACAAGGAGGATTAAGACGAACTTCTAACGACTTCTCAGACACCCAAGCCTCTCTGCTCAGCGTACTTAGTGAACTCCTCGTCCTTCTCCAACTGCGCGAAGCAACTCTCCTCCAGGCCAAAGCAGACCTCAATACCTTCATCCTCACCAGCATTTCTAACTCCCGCTCTTGTGGGAAGTACAAAGAAGAAACCTTCAAAGCTGGGGTGCGGCCATCTCAACGCCGCTGGCTTGCCAAAGCCGAAGTCATGGTTTTGGTATGACTTCATGGTATGCCAGTCAAAAGCCATACAGTCGAGACCGAGCACCCAATGCATGTCTAACTCAGACCACTGAAGGTTTGACGATCCAGCTGCGTATTTGACGAGGTCTGACATGTACTCTGGGTTAACGGAGTTGGTGCTTTCGCGAACGGCTTGCGCAAGGATAGGTAGAGTTGTCTCCAAGTCACCAAGTACCTCAGAAACAGTCAAGCTTCTTGATTGGGGCATAGTGATAGCAGTCCCGATGTAACGATCTGAGATTGGGAAGCCGGTACGGCCACGACCGTTGACGGCATGGACTGCCTTTGATGGGGCATTGGGCTCTGGCTTAACCAGTGGTGACTTGGCTCGGACAGTGGCACGCCACATGATGGATAGGATGGCATCATATGTCGAGATCCAACTTCTTGCCTCAAGACCAGCACTGCACTGTGACTTCAGTAATTGAAGTTTGCTCTTGGGGAAGTGCCAAATGCGAGTCTTCACAGTTGGCATCTTGAAGTCTGCTGGAGGAGGTGCTGGAGGACCGTCTCGAAGTTTCATAACTGGGAACTTAGCACCCAGCTTTTCCATCTCCTCGGCAGTGATATTAGGTTTGTTCTCCAGTGTGAAGATACTGCGTGGGGGGATGAGAGATTGAGAACGAGCCACTCCGTTGAGTGAGTCCCCCTTGAAACCATGCGTAGAATACCTGGCCCAAGCTGTGAAGAGACTCTCGAAGCCTGGTCCATCACAGACTTGGTGGGTGATGGCCAGACCGAGGATGACACCACCCTCGATAAAGGTTATCTGGGCGCCTCCGACTGCTGGACCATCTGCCGATATGTCGCCTCCTGGGACGGGGAAACTGGCGCCAACAAATTGGTCAGGGAGGACTTTGAGTGAGTCAAGGAGATGAACGGGGAAGTCATGCTTGTCAAGGACAGAGAAGGGGGGGACATCGTCCGGGGTTGCGCTCTTTACGCGAAGAGTGAAAGAAGAGTCTGGCTGCTTCTTGACAACAATGCGCTTGGTTTTGCTATCAAATTGCAGAGTTCCTATGGGTAAATCTTAATTAATGGACTGACACTACTTAGTCTTGGGTTACTGACCTGTCAAGATAGGATAGTCGGCAAGTGCTCGTTCTAATCCACTGGTAAGATTGTGGGTGATTGACTCTTTTGAGATGTTATCAGGCAACCCGAAGATTTCAATCATGTGAACATAAAGTTTTGGCATGAGATGATCCACGTCAGAGAGTTGAAAGATCTCCTCCTTCGCTTCGGGGTCACTGCCCATAGGCTTGACGTTGATGATTCGTGGGCCTGTCATTGTTTCAGGGTTATGAAAAAGGACAATGATGCAATTGATGAATAACTCGGATGCAAGAGGTCATGCAGGAGGTTGAAAAAGCAAAACCCAAGGGGAAGGATGGCCGTTGGGGAGGAGGAACGGAGACGAGATGGGGACAGTATTCGTGATAGCCAATGAAATAGTGCTTTTATATAGATGCAACGGTCACTATGTGGATAGGTACATGGCACGCAACTTGAGTTGATCGCTTAACTAGTACGGTAAGTGATGGTGCGACTAACTAAAAAACACGTAACTCCATGACCAAGGTTGTGAATCCTACGGTTTCTATCTATTTGGCAATCAAATTGATAACCCTAGACTTCATGACAATGTAACAATGCGGGAGAACGCGGGATGCTTATACAGTAGTAAGCACTTTGTTCCTGCATGTGTTGAGCCTCATGCCTCAAAACCTTCAAAGTAAAAATTCTTCTCAAGGTTTCGGTTATCGCCACCAGTATTCTGATCAAGCTGATCATAGCCGTATCAGATGGAGCGATGTCACTTAGGCGAACGTGT
Source organism: Fusarium concolor (assembly GCA_013184415.1). Lineage (NCBI taxonomy): Eukaryota > Fungi > Ascomycota > Sordariomycetes > Hypocreales > Nectriaceae > Fusarium > Fusarium concolor. Next base: position 25,724 of record JABCJY010001121.1, read on the forward strand.
ATCGTGTGAGTGTCCGTAGTGTGGGCGTCTGCTGTACCTATACTCCGAACCCAGAATTTGTTTACAAGCGTACCAATGGATCACTGGAGTTGATAGCTGAAACTCGATGAACAGCAGGGGACATGTATTTCATAAATAATAACATTATTAAGAAAAATATAAT
>JABCJY010001122.1:0-16834 GCA_013184415.1 Fusarium concolor
AGGTTATGGTGTTGAGGCCAAAAGCGGGGTGCCCGGATCCCGGGGTGCCCGGATCCCGGTCCCGTGACTTATAAGGCGTATGTTATCATATAAGCCAGTTTTATACATAACGCCAGAGACAACACAGACAGCACTCACGATAGCAACAGCGATAGTGATAGGGTCGCATGCGAGGATAAGGAAATCAGCATCAGTTATAATCCATTACACCCACAACTATCACATAAGATAGCGATACAGCCAGAAGGGTTGTGGAAGGCATGCGACTATGGCATCACGCAAGTTGTCACAGGAGCTGACAGAAAAAACCAGTATTTAGCAGATTATTTACAGTACAGTTGTTGAGATGCTACAATCTTGGCGCAAATGCAGAGTCCGAGTTGATTTTATTAAAGCTTGCAGGCTATTGTAGCTCTCCACAAGGCTACGGAGATGGTCTTCGGGGCGATGGTATCGCGTCAGCATACAGTAGTGATAAGCCTTGCGGCTGAAAGCTTGTCTTCGAGCCTAAACCTAGACTAGTATCTACTTCGAAGTGAATTTCAAGCTGCTTACGGGCTGCTTACAAGATACTTACCGAGGTTTAGACTGCCCAGAAATCCTTGGTCAATTTCCCACTAACGCCCTAGGATCTTGAAGATCCCCTCAGCTATAAAGATCACCTCGGGCCGGACAAAGTGCCGTGCCCAGAAATTTACTGTTTCACTGCATTGCCCCCTCACGAATTTTGCGGGGGAGGCGCATTCATGTTTTAGTGTTGTACTAGTGTGACGGCAGTTGATGTCATGTGAAACAAGTCTTCATGGATAAATAGGGGCATATGCTCCTCGGCCATGCACTGAGACTTGGCAGAGACAAACACCCGAAAACCCCTCTTTCTTTGATATTGTCACTGAATAAGATTATTGAGCGAACAACATGGGCTCTACAAATGGACATGAGGCTATGAAGCCTTTTATGTTAATTGATGGTGAAGTACGGAATTACAATCCCTGCATGAATAGCTACACTAACGGCATTAGCTGGTTGGGGCCTCTGATGGAAATACCTTTCCCCTCTTCAATCCAGCAACTGGCGACAAAGTTGCGAATGGTACGGACAAACTACATAACTTTAACAGCGATCTACTAATAAAATTCGCAAACAGTGCCTGAAGCCACCAAAGATGATGTCAACAAAGCAGTCGAAGCTGCACAGCGCGCTTTTCCAGCGTGGTCTGCCTTGGACCCTGCCAAACGAGGCAGCTACATGAAGAAGCTCGCATCTTTGATCAGACAGCACAATGATGAACTTGCTTTACTCGAAGCCAAGTCCATGGGTCGTCCAGTTCCCGAGTTCTTCGAGGGTTACGCCGGAGCTGCAAGTTATGACTACTACGCTGAAGCTTGGCCACATATTCAAGGACAGGCAAGTCTCAACACGCCCGGCTATGTCACAATGACTCTACGTCAACCATTTGGTGTTGTCGCTGCTATAATTCCGTGGAATGCTTCACTTTTGTTCTTTGCGGGAAAGACTGCGCCAGCTCTCATCACTGGAAATACAGTGGTGCTCAAGTCAAGCGAGAAAGCACCACTTGGTGCAGCCAAATATGCCGAACTGATTCACAAAGCTGGATTCCCTCCTGGTGTCTTTAACGTCATATCGGGTCACGGCATGCCTTCTGGTGCAATGCTCTCCTCACACATGGATGTACGAGCCATCTCCTTCACTGGCTCTGGACGCACAGGCCGTGCGATTCAAGAAGCAGCTGCCAAATCGAACTTGAAGAAGGTCATTCTTGAACTTGGCGGAAAGTCACCTGTTATCGTTTTCGAGGATGCAGATCTTGAGCAAGCTGCTAAAGATACTATGCATAGTATTCAGTGGAATAGTGGACAAGTCTGCATGGCGAACTCTCGGGTTTATGTGCAGGACACAATTGCTGAGAAGTACATCGAAGCAAGCAAGAAAGCACTCGCAGCTGTAAAGCCTGGTGATCCAACACACAAAGGCGTTGATCATGGTCCACAAGCGGATAAGACTCAGTATGAGACTGTTCTATCCTACATTGATGAGGGTAAGGAATCAGGAAAACTTGTTCAAGGTGGAAAAGGAAGTTATGACAAGACGGGCGGTTTCTTTATCGAACCGACCATCTTCCTTGACACTGCTGAAGATGCAAAGATCATGAAGGAAGAGATCTTCGGTCCAGTTGTCAACATCAACGTCATCAAAACCGAGGAAGAAGCTATTCAAAAGGCAAATGATACAGAATTTGGTCTGTATGCGTCGGTTTACACCAAGAATCTTGACCGAGCTATGAGGGTTACGCAGCAGCTCAACTCGGGCTATGTCGGTATCAACTGCACCAGTCCTGAGACGGCGCGAGATCTGCCTTTTGGAGGCTACAAGTCATCTGGTCAAGGTCGAGAAGGACGGCTTTGTAGCATGGATAACTTCTTGGAGGTCAAGAGTGTGATGATGAAGGTTGAGACCAGCGGATCGAAATTGTAAATGAGTATGTCAGTTTCAGTCAGCAATGGACTATGAGCGTATTTCTATGGGACCAGTATTTGGTACCGGGTCTTCAATTCCAGTCTTCCAGGTAACCTAACTCTACCTAGTCAAGCCAGTAAGGATCCAAGTCCAGAAGAAACTCAAAATCCACATTGATAAAACTCTTCCACAGATCAACCTCCCGTAACCACGGCTTCGTCTGCAAAGAAAACGTAACCGCCGTACAATACTTCATCAAATCACCCTCATCCTCACCCATAACCAGAATCAAATCACCCCGATTCATAACTCGGTCCCCAAACTTATGCTTCAGAATATCCAACCTCTTTCCGGTGGTATGATGAACGCTGTACTCGCTCCCAGGCATATCCTTCGGCACGAATTTCCACTCCCACGATCGTCCGCGACTATCGAGGAAACTGGTGTTCTGCCGGTTGAATAGCCCGACCATTTGGGGATAGTAATGAGGCGCTGACCAGAGGCGGAGGAGGGCAAACCGGGCATTTTCATGCTTTGAGGAGAATGTGCGGGCGAGGGGAAGGACTTCTGGCCAGTTTTTGGGGTGGACGAAGGACGGCGGGAAGTTCATGGAGAAATTGTCGTACTGGTCTTCGTAGTTGATGAAGAGATCGCGTTTATCGGGACGGTGGGGTTCTTTGCTTGCTGTTGCAATGCCGAGGACGACCTGGGGATGGGGTTCGATGTATGCTGGTCCGATGACACCGGCACTATATACTATGACTAGTCAGTAATTTACTCTCCTCAACGAAAAGGTGAACTTACAGTGAGCGATAATGGGACGGACTGTAAGACTCCATTCCATAGGATAATCATCCCCATAGAATTTCTTCGAATCCTTCTTATAGAAGTCCTTCCACTCCTTCCAAAACCCCTTTTCTCGAAACTTATAACTCGTCCTCGTTCGTCGATCAGGTCTTGTCTGACTTCGCTCCTTTGGTTCAAAAAGTCCTGACTTTCTAAACTCATCGCACTGGCTTGAGTTAATAAACATAGTCACCAACTTGGTAACATCCAAGTTTGGGAAAAACATAGCCATTATAGCAAACGCTTGAACAAGATCTTGAACGATAAAACTATGCGGCCAAGGATACTGAGGATCTTGTGTGTATTCGTCATAATCACCGCGTAGTTCAAGCCAGTCGAGGATCTCGGCGATGAACCAGATCCAATCCGTTGAGCCTTCGGCTGTCATTTTTGTTTTGAGCATCGCGTCGAGGATATCTTGGAGTTGGTAGTATTTGGCGTTGTGACCTGGTTCGAGATCTCCCATGTGGAAGGATTCTTTGAAACCTGCAATTGTCAGTTTTGATCAGGTCATTGAGATGAGATACTTGCTGAAAGCACGATCTCGCTCCATCATCTCCATAGGATCGGATACGTCCATTCGTTTGTTAAACGTCAATGCCTTCGTCGCTTTGAGTAAACCAGTTCGTTTGAGAAGACTGAATTTCGGTCCAGTTCTACTGGGAAGGGCGTGTTGAAGGCCTGTCGTCCAGACCACTGGAAGACCCCAGATCCTATCCTCATCTTCATCCTTTGCCCTTCGCAGTGCCTTCATTGGATCCCTTCCCTTGTTAATAGCTTCCAGTCCCTTAGCAAGATGTCTAGCTTTACTAGGCAAAATCCCATCCTCGATGTAAGCAACGCCATTTCTGATCTCGCGGAACCCAACTCTCTTCTTATCAGGGCTGAGCTCGTTGGGGAAGAGAACAGCATCTTCAACTTCGTTGGCTTCGTTGTAGAATAAGTATGGTGAGTCAACCAGCTCAGAGTCAGTACGCCACGTCACATTCTTTCCTTGAACATCAAATAGACGGTACTCTGATCTTTCATCCGCGACGGTGTCCCAGAGACTTTGTACGTTCTCGCCCGGTTTGATCTGCCTCGTACGTGCGGTTTTGTCGTCTCTGTGAAGGCTGCGAAGGAGAGACTCCATGTGGTTATACATCTCATGTGGCTTTCTAATACGCCACGCGTTGCGTATTTCCTATCCTTGGTCAGCTGAATCTCCCAAACTCTTGTAACTGAACGTACCGAGACGACGATGTTGTACAGGCTACTGTGCGGCTCACCGGGCACAAAGTCCCAGATGAAAACATCATAATAATCGTGAAACCCAAACCGCCACTCTCTCCAAGTATCCGTCAACTTCATAAACTCAGGTCCAACTTCCAAGAAGTTGATCCAGTCATCCTGGCCTTGTTCCATTCGATATGTCCATAGCTGCTCATCATCCGGTGCTGTAATAACACGGCCGGTCTTTCCATCTCGAACCATGACCAAGACCTCTCCAGTCCTCATAAGCAAATACTGAAGAAACCGATTCGTGACAGGGTCGTTGCGCTTCATGTTTCCAACAAGAATATTTCTCATCTCAACATTTTGCCGCCTTCGACCCTGGTTCCTCCGCCTGACCTGACGAGCAGTAGTGGTCTGGTCAGCAGTGAAATCTGAAAAGTATGGGAAGAACCCAAGTTGCTGAAGTTGTTGCATGTAGCGATCCTGACCCCAAGACGTCCAATTCGATGCTGGGAAGTATTGCCACATGGCGAGTAAGTTGAGATCAGAGAACTCAGCCCAATTTCTGCAAAGTTGGATAGCATGTTTTAAATCGCAGTCTTTAGCCATAACTGAGAACTGAAGCCAACCGTCTCGAGACATGGCATTCTCACTGGCGTGATTCCAAATACTCTTTCCGCAAATCGTGACCTTCGACTTCGAGCGAGAGGGTCTCTTGATCTTTTTCTTCTTAGGTTCAGCCATTTTATGAATTTTAGCCATGAACCAATCTTCTGTATGAAGATGAGAGTATCGTTTGTCGCCAGCGAGGAGCTCCTGCAAATCCTCGTCATCATCGTCATCATCTTCAACGACAAGACTGTCTTCTGCTTCGTCACCACGAGCATAATCTGCGCAGGCGTCTCGAATATCCTGCAAAGTAGGCTCAGCGACCTTCAAGCAGAGATCTCGCAGCTCAGTCTCGGTGATTGAATCATCGTCAAGGAATTCTTGAATGCTGTTGGCGCGTAGAGCGGCGGGAAGAAGAGATGCGTGGGAGAGGACAAGTCGACAGAAGAGAAGAAGTTTAATCTCTCGAATGTCTTTGATGAGAGCATCGATCTCATCATCAGGAATGGGTGCCGTCTTATGGAATGTCTCGTAAGGGTTGTCAATGGTGCCAAGAATCTGTATCCCCGATAGGTGACCCAAATTCTTCTTTTGACCCTCACTCAGGCGCTTTCTCATCTCCTCTTCGGTTTCGATGTTGTTCTTATCGGGTTCTTTTAGGTCAGGCTCAGTTTCATGCTTGTTACTCGCTTGCATGGCAAGAAGCTTTTTCTGTCCAGCCAAGTCTCCATCATCTTGTGCCGAAGTATTGCTGCTGTTGGGAGCGTTGCCTTTTCCTTTGTTTTTCTTCTTGGTTTTGAGCTTCTTGGCGGGTGCCTTGGGCTCTTCAACGGGTGCAGGTTCCTCTGCAGGGGTGCTCGATGATGCTGCAGCTGGACCATTATGCTGCTCATTGGCGAGTTCATCTGGTTCCATCCACAGAAAATGCTTGATCAAATCGATGTATCGGTGTCGCTGGTCATCTTCCATATCCTCAATAGGATCCCAGGCCTCGTCATCAGCATCGTCAGCATTTTGAGCCATACGCTCTCTGTAAGCTTCTTCCAGGAATGCATCTTGGAGTTTCTGGTCTTCCTTCTTCCGCATTAATTCAAGCCTGGCCTCCATCTGCTTCATGTGGCGCTTGAATAGAGCAGCTTCTTGCTTGATCTTCTTCTGCTCTTTTTCACGATTCGCTTCCTCTTCGTCTTGAACGTCGCGGACCCAAGAGTACCACTTCTCCTTCTCATAAAGAATGGCCATCAACCGTTTCCGAGCTCTTCCGAGGGCTAGAAGAACGATATGGCGGGTGCTGACAAGCTTGTCGATATATGCCTGGTGACCATAGTCGTAGCTGATGGAGTAAAAGTGTGCATGGTGTTTTTGGCGAGCCTCGATGACTCGTTTGAGAGTATTCCATTTGACATGAAGATAATCGACCACTTCCTCCATGACCTTGCTGTCTTTGACATTGCTAAAGTCATCGTTGGCTAGTGGGACGTGCGTCTCGGTGAGATATGCCGGAGGGTCATTGTCTAAGGCGTCGAGCTTTGCATTACGCTTCTTGTATCCAATGTACAAGCCATGTGCCTGTCTTGAATGCAAAAGGCAAAAGAGCCCATTTGCATGAGTGGCCTCTTCAGTACACCGCTGCTTATCGGCGAACCGCAGCGCCTGTCATAATTCTGTCAGACCTATCAATTAAGCAGTAATCCTCTGCTTTATGATATCTTACCTGGCACTGTGGCACAGTTGAGGCCATCGTGACCCAGTTGGTGTGTGCTGATAATCGTGGAGATTAGGATTTGAGTGAGACCGTGAATCTATCAGGCTCTTGGTTTCCCCTCGTCCAGAACGCGAAATCTTAAGTCCGGTTCGCGTTATTGAAACGCGTCAAGTTACCCTGGACCTTCTTCAATAACAACAAGAAGAACATCCTTGCCAGCATAGTATTTTCACATTTATTAGAGGTCAGATCATTTTAACATTTGAATGAAATTTCTTAATTGGACTAGAATCTGAGCAAATTCTCGGTTGGGACTAAATTTGATTAAGGTGACGCTATTTTAATGCTCAGTCTCTTGCTAGCTGCGTATGAACAAAACAACAATTCGTGTTCCAAGCTAGCTCCATGACTTGAAACAATGCAAACGACAACGAGAGGTTTAAAAATCCGTTATTCCGTAACAGCTATCTATGTTATATCCAGCCAAGCAAGCATGCATCGTATAATGATGCAATTAGTAGACTCCTGGCAAGATTCGGTATCGGACCTTGTTCTTGTACTCATCCCAGTCCTTTCCATACTTCTCAATACAAGCAGCATCGTCTCGCCTCTCGCGATGAATAAGCAAAAATCCAAACCAAGCCGAGTAAAAATAGGTGAAAAGCATGCCCCAAGGCGCAGCATCACCAGGAGTTACCAAGCGACCATCAAGCATCTTGACAACCTCATTACCAGCAACAGCACTACCAGCAGGCAGGATAACATAGCCGGCGAGCTTAGTAGGCAAAGAGAATGGGAGAGATTGAAGCCAATCGCCAAAGTAGTTGATATGACGAGCCATTCCCCACCAGCCGCCGGTAAGAAGTCTCGTTCCTCGCTTGGTCTGGATAAATGTCATGTTGGCAAATGATGGGTGGTTGGGATCCTTGCGGAACAGGGCCTTTTGGTTGTTGGAGGATCGGAAGATGTACAGTCCGATAGCAAAAACGCTACCAATGGCAGAAACACCAATAGGTCCAAGGCTAACGGGATAGACGGAGAGGTAACGGCACTGAGTCGAGTAGAGGAAGGGAACCCAGACAAGGTTACCCCATGTAAGCATGAATCCGAGACCATCTTGGGTGATATCCATCATGCTTAAAAGTCCAAGCTCTGAATACTGGCCTTCAAGCACGTAATAGGCTTGGACCGAAGCGATAACCAGGATACTGTCGGAAACATAACCGTAATTTCGATGCTGCTGGGCAACGAAAGCACAGTTCATCAAGATCCAGCCAGTAAGAGCAGTGCGCATCTCGATCCAGGACTTGATGTCGATCTCGCCGAAGAACGGGAGGGTGATGCGCGGGTTGAGCTCACGGCCGATGAAGAAGTCGTAGATAATGCGGCCGGTTTGTCCGCCTCGAGCCAACTCCCGCAGCTCAGGGTTACCCTTCTTTACGGAGAAACTGCCTACGTAAACGGCAATGGAGAGGATGAAAGTTAGGACAGTGCTCGTAGTGAGAAGCTTCAGGTAGTTGTCGGTGATGAAAGTCCAGACTGGGAACTCAGCTCCGTAGATGTAAGTTCCAATAGCGCAAGCGACCAACTGAACAACGCTGGACCAAAACGAATTGAAGCGATACAACAGAGGACGACCTGATTCACGAAGCTTCGTACCATAGACCTCCTGAGCAGGCAATATGCGGTAAAGCACAAGGCTGACGAAGTAGTAAGCAGCAAGCCAACCGGTAACCTCCCAGCTCATAAGTCCATAGATGCCATCTTTAGGCCAGGGCGTTTGCTCCTTGAACTTTTGCCATGTCAAGGTACGCGGCTCAAGAAGAGCGGGCGCAGGACATCCGGAAACATCGTTGCAGCCGAGATAGAGAAGTTGCATGAGAACTGGAAGGCCAAAGACGATACCAGTGGCGCCGAGACTAGGAGAGTTAGTGGAGGTGAAGGTGAGGTGCAAAAGGGGATACTCACGGGCCACCGAATTCGTATGAAGGGGCTTCTACAGCCTTGAGAGCCTTCATGGTGAGATGAGGCTGAGAGAGAGAGAGAGATGAGAATGAGTGTATCGAATGGAAGCTCGTGTATTGAAAACAAGAGTGAAGATACCTAGTACTTAAGATATTGATGCCTCATCAACAATGGATTCATCGGACCATTCTCAAGGACCACGGAACAGCTCAACCCGGCCCACAATCGATAAGATACCCGAAACAAATCATCTATGATTGGATACTCATGCTAGAAGTGGAGTCCAATTTACGCGTTGTATACGAATACGGACGCGAGCTTGGAGACTAAAATAACATGAGCACATTCCACCAAAGAAGGGCATCGACACGTCTCAATTATTGTCACCCTCGGAGGCCGAGGAAGCCACGAATACCCCGAAAGGAGTGGATCTTTCATGCCTCAATCATCCAATCATCATCAATTTTTGCTATTCAGTATCTGTCATTGCTCACCCCGCTTCGCTTACAGGGTTCTCTTCCCCAAGATCTCATTGATCTCATCAAGATGCTCAGAAAAGTTATCAACCAAATTATCCCACATCTTAGGCTCATGCTCATGCTTCTTGTTGCTGTTCCACGCCCAATCAGTGATGGTCAATTGTCGGCAGCTCTCAAACATGAATGCTACTGCACCCTTGGAGATCTGTATCTCGGGCGGAGGCTGCGCTGAGGCTGCCTTGAATTCCTACACAATATCAGCACTGAAAATATGATTGGAGAAGAGAGACTTACCTCGTAGGCTACGCCATGAGGAACCCATCCACACTCGAACGAAACACCTCCAGGTTGAAACTCATCCGAGCGTCCAGCATATTCTCCATAAATAAGACCCATCAGCTCAGAAGCCGCATTGCGATGATAATAAGGCGGTCTGTATGTATGCGACGCAACATCCCAACGAGGCGAAAAGATAAGAAAATCCGCCAACGGAGCATTCTCATCTCTCGACTTCGCCGTCAGAACACAAAAGATCGATGGATCAATGTGATCAACGGAAATAGATCCAACATTGACAAACTTTGTCAAGTCATACTTATACGGCGCGTAGTTTCCATGCCAAGCCACCACGTCAAAAGGACAATGGTTCTGCGTGCTCTTAAAGAAACTACCACCTAGTTTGTAGACAATCTCCCATGGATCATCGCGGGTGACGTTGTAACTTGCCTTAGGATACAAGAAATCTCTCGCGTTAGCAAGACCATTAGAACCCAGCGGTCCAAGCTCAGGAAGTTCAAAGTGCGAACCCCAGACTTCGAGGATATAACCTCTAGTTGGTCCGTCAACGGAGACTCTGAAGCGTTGACCGCGTTGGATAACGCAGACTTCACCGGGTTGGACGTAGAGGTTTCCGAATTCGGTTTGGATGTCGAGGGCGCCTTGTTGGGCGATGATTAAAAAGTCGCCGTCTGAGTTTACAAAGGCGCGCTTCTCCATGGACTTTGTTGCGGAGAAGATGTGCGTTGCGAGACCTTCGCGAAGAGTTGGGTCGCCTTGTTTTGTTAGAATAGGTATGGTGTTGAGAGTATGCGGTCAGCTTACCTGAGCCGGCGATGGTGCGGAGGCCGGAAATGAAGTCGGTGCCGTCGGTGATATCAAAGGGAAGCTTTTGAGGTTAGTTTCATATTTGGGAGAGAAGAAGAAAAGGTTTACGTACCCAAGCTAGCTGAGTTGGTGAGATTCGTACAGCAGGGTTAAGAGGCAAGAAGCAGCTCTCCGTGCCCTCTACCTTGGGCATATCGGTCTACCAGCAAATCAGTAAGCGTCGAAAAACAACCAAACAGATATACTTACAAAGCCCTGATGAGCAACAGCAGGTCTCGCACGATAAAGCCAGGAATTCTTATTCGCCTGACGCGAAGCACCAAACGAAGTCGTCATCTGTTCAGCATACAGCCCGAACCTCACACATCTCGGACTATTCTGACCCTGAGGAATAGTTCCAGGAATAGCTTCAGATTCATGATGGTTGCCAAAGCCAGAGAGGTACGTATACGGATCATTTTTTCGCAGGGCGAACGAGGGAATAGACCCGTCTTTTTGGGTCTCGGCCCAGTGAAAGATATTCTGATAATCCTCTTTTTGCGCCATGATGAAGATATTCTTGAGAAGAATTAGAAAGACCGGGAATTATGGGATGTAAGGTCGGCTTCTCCTCATATACTACGTAGTAAAACTCTTGCCAAGTAAGTTCCCCGCTCGCAAGCTACTAGGTCGGCAGTTGGATGTCATTTTCCGAGGCTAGCGTCTGGTGGAAGAAAAGAAAATACGGGGAACTCCTACGTGATCGACGCGCGGAGTTTGCTTACCACTCGATCAGTCAGACTCAATCCAAGGTTGCATGGCCCGCTATGTGGAGACTTCGGATGCACACACGCGACCTTAGCATCACATTCTATTCATATCCCGGATATAGCTCTCTATTATAAATGATAGATAATCATAAAGTCTGGCATGTGCCACTTAAAATGGCCACTCATCAGTTCCAGTGTAGTGACCCGATCCAAGACTATCCGACTCCGAATCAACTGGCATTTCACATGCCTCAAGAAGCCAATACCCAGGCCCTGGATTTTCCCCCAAATGATATGGAGGCTTTGGATAGCTGTCCACCCACGGAAGATGAATACCTGTAAACTGTCCCCGCGCGGTGCCATCGCGAACATAATTCCTGATATTATCCTTGCCAGGCTTCCAGGTGCCACTATCACCCAACCGACGCCAAACCTGGCTGTACGAGCACCGCTTGTAGAGGAAATCTCTAATACTCTCCGAGACTCTATTTTTATTGAATAATAGCTCGGGGAGCGCAAAAGCACATTCCTCAAGTTGAGGCATATCTCTGATGAACTTGTCGAAAGCTTCAATGTCTGTGTTGAGATCGTAGCCTTGAATGTCGATTTTGGGTTCTATTGAGACATAGAGGCGCTTTATGTTTGCAAAGTTGCGGCGTACCAGGTCGAGGACCATTCTGATATATCCATGATCATCAAAGGAGATTTCCCTAGGGAGAGGTGCGATCAAGTTGTGGTTGTTGATAGGGCACTTTACCTCCAAAGAGGTAATCGTTTCAAGGCGGGGATGGATCACGAGGCGGTTGAGATGCTCAATCGTTGCGTCGCCTGACAGGATGATAGTGTTGTACTTGTACAAAATATCGATCGTCTCTGCATAGCTGGCATGTCTGGTTAACCCAATTGCCTGAGACGGACATGATTCACTCACTTTTGACGACATGATCGAAGCCATCCCATAATTCCAATGTTTTCTGGCTTTAGATCTGGGATACGAGATAGGGAGCGAGATGGTATACAGCAATCATCAACCCAAGGACCAATGTTGCGCCCTCCACGCGTCATCGGCCCTAGACTCCTGTCCTCTTGACGATCGCAAACGCATCCGCACCATCCCCAGAGGTTTCTTTCTGAAATATCGGGGAGAGGTTCAGAAGGAATTTCCCGTTCAGCATCATCGAAAGAAAGACACATGTGCAGCTTCTTATCTCCGAATGCCAGCCGGAGGATATCGTGTCTTAGGGGAGCGGGAAGTTTAAACCATGGCGACACTTGGTAAGCCGCAACGGGTCGCTGTTGATCCTGATCATCGCCCTCTCTAAACCCGGATGGCGTTAGAGGACGAGGTCGGTTCACAGGTAAACGAGGCATCAAGTCTATATGATCTCGCCAGTAAAGCCATTCCTGATTATCAACTAATCGAATGTTAGCAAGTGAATTGAATTTTGCGCGGGAGCTTACAATCTGATCCATCATCATCATATTCTGGCGAGCTAGGATTGAAGTCTGGTGACGGATAATTGAAATCTGGTGAGGGGGGATATGAGATTGGACTTGACGGTGTCATATTTGTTCTTGTCTCGGGGTGAGAAGGGAAAGGTGGGGGTTATGATGGCGGTGCAATTGATGATCCAGCTCGCTGATCACGTGAGTCAGCACCAGTAGAAGACGTGCCAACTCCAATCAATTATCTGAGAAAAGTGTGGTAAGCCTTGTTTTATAAATAAACTCGATAAGGCTCCAAATAGGCTTTAAAGAAAGCTGGCTGCATCTATACGGGATATCCTCGAGACAGTAGTTAATATTCTGGTGGCGTCCTTGCGGAACTTAGCCTAACCATTTATGATGACATTTAGCGTATAACCTATTAGGGAATATTATCCAAAATCACAACAAATTCTAATCACTAGCTTCACTATATATACTATTCCATATCCACTTGAACCCAAGCTCTGATCAATCATATCATTACCTAAGGGATACGGAACTTTTCCTTAATACGCGTCATATCTCTGGCAATACCCCTCGACCAATCAAAGTGATCCAAATACCTATAAAGTTCTAGTTAGAAAGCTGCAGACTACGGAATAGCACGATGAAAACTTACATCATGAAAGAGAACACAGCCAGCGAGTCAGCATTTCTAGTAGCGACTGCAGGACCGCAATAAGGGTTATTCTTATGAGTAAGCGCTAGATTCATAATATTGGCCATGCCGTCTGAGAAAAGCGTTAGTCTGGCTCGGTATTCGGAAGAGTCACACTCACAAGCTGCTTGCTTTCTCTGTCCTTTTTGTCTAAGCTCTTGCTCCGAAGGAAGGTTGGGGTAGTATTCGATCTGGCCCTGGGCGTTCTTGAACATCAGCGAGCCTTTAGGGTCGACAGCAACATAATCCTTGATTTCTGTATCATGTTAGAGATGTTATATGAAGGTATAATGTGACGTACTGTGATTCAGATTGCCATCGACGCCACCGAACCAATGCATTAGCTCGTGGTAGATCTGAGTAGGGTTGGATACCCAGTTGCTCATGATATCATCACCAAGAGCTGCAGAAGCCTTGTATTGCCTAGGTGTAATGCGCGCCTTTCCAGCATCGCTCGTCATCTTATCGCAGATGATCAAATTGTCATTTACCGATGAGAGAAGGGCGTATCGGTTACCCATACAAAGTCCGATAGAGTCCGCCTTTGTCTTTCTGGGATCCCAGCGACCCTTGTAGTAAAAGGCACCCGCAAGTGTGGCGCCTTTCGCCTCAGCGTCCTTGTAGATCTTTTGGTCCTTGACTTTGCCCACGCCAGGTTCCGGTTCTTCGTCGGCGTCGTACCATTTGAAGACGTCGTCGCCGCAGATGATCAAAGGCTTTGCGTTGGGCTTCTTGGAGAGGACGGGACTAAAGCCGTTGGGAGGAAAGTTCTGTGACGACGGGAGGGTTTTTGCCGTGAGGGCATAAATGTCTTGCAGCAATGTCAGTAAAGAAGCGGACACAACTGAAGGCGTATAACATACCTCTCACCCCCTCAATGAATTGCTTGGAAGAGGTGCCCTGACCATTTACATTGGGCAGGAATCCGAAGACAGTATGGACTCCTGCGGCAATTCGAGCCCATTTAGTTGCGCCGTCTGGATCTGACCTCTTATCAGGCATCCTGGACAGAACAAAGTTGAGACTGTCCCTGCCAGCACTGGCAAGGTCAATTGATTCAGTCAGAGCATTCTTGATGTCTTGCTCGAACCCTTTGCAGCTTGGGTCGATGTCCCAAGGCTCCAAAGAGGCATCAATTGCGAGTGCAGAGCTAGAAAGACCTGCCAGCAGCAGAAGGCTGGAGAAACGCATATTGGGAACGAATTACAAGACAGCAACAATAAAGAGTGTGTTCAAACGAATGTCAGACTGGAATAAGTCTATGCGTTCCGGCAGAACGCGAAAATAGAGTGAATGACTGAAGAACAGAGAAGCAGACTAGTTACAAAAAAGTGAATGGAGCTTGATAATGTATGTATACGAAAATTAGACAGAAAGATATGAGAACGAGTCAACCAATGAGCATTTACCCCGGCCTTTGTCCCTTGCAGGAACTTGGCATAAGCGACCATAAGCTGAACTGCCTCCACAATCCTTAATTCTAAAATGACCCCCCACAAATTACCACTTGGGGTTTCATTTTTCGATGCCAAGATGAGTTAGCAGGAAGGACGGGCAAGTATAATGAGCCAAGAGTTTCCGATGTTCCCCTTTATCAGTGTTGATAACTCCTTAGTTTGGCTGGATTGGGAATCAACATTCGATAGACGGGACGGGTACTAAGCTCTCACTATGCCGAGCTGTTGTGTATTTCGCTTGCCTTCAATCCTGGTGGTTGGTATGGCTGTGCCTTACAGGGCTGATGTCTGTCAGTAGATCCCGTACATATGAGATGTAGGAAAATAATACATATTATTACGCAGACAAATATTTGAGAATTGGAGGCACTGCAATGTGACTATCGCAAGCGAAGGACTTCCGGTGAGGGAAAATGACAGACATATCAAGTCGTCTTCTAACAGGAGCTATGAATAGAACAAAGATTCATTCATTCGGTTTTATTCCCGAATACGCTTATAAGTTTATGACTAGGGGACGACTCCTTTGACAAGCAAGGTTCTGACAGAAGGATCGACTGTTGAAAATAGCAACCATAGAGGGCAATGATAGAAATTGGGACTTTGGAAGAGCATTCATAGGATCACTATCCATAGTGAATAACAATGCATTTTTAAGATAACACAGACATCTCAAGATGATGCCTTATCAAGCCTAGCATTTATCTCCATCCAATGAGATCTCAATGAGACCGGCCGCCGTTACGTTCAACAATTCTACGCGAATGCACGTCCCATTCTCAAGGCTGAGCCAAGGCGTAAGCACGTTTCGCATACAATATTAAGCTTACATATGTCAAGGATTAATCGATTGAGCTCCACAGCCGTCTTTTACAACCATGACACTACGGTCAGGGGTATATTTTCTCGTTGGAGTCATTTCATGAAAAGGCAACGCAACGCCTCCCGAGATTTCTCGTTTCCCTTACAGTCATTCTTTTGTGCTGGACTGTACTAGTCACTTCACTCATTTATTTTACGCTAGTATAGTTGTTCATTCATTCGTTATTGTTCTATCGTTCGCTACTATTATGCCGCAGCCTTGGAAGCTGCGCGTCCTGGCGCTATGTCTTTCGACATTGCTGTCAGGCGTTTCTGCTCAGGACCTTTCTACGACAACGGGCACTGAGACATGTACTGGAACCTATACTGGGACAGAAACTGATCTTGGCTGCATTGTTTCTTCTACTGAAGTTGCGCTGTCTCAGACTACCTCTTCTGGGGTTGACCTTGACCAGGCCCCTTCATCTGGTACCTCTGATGTTGAAGTAGAGATCCCCACTACTGCTGGCGAGGATACCAACACTGAGATCAATGTTGCTCCGGCTTCGACTGAGGAGAGCAGCCAAGCTCTAGAGTCTGCTACAAACGGTGTTCCACTAGCGGGGACGACTGAGCCAGCTGATGTTGGCACTAAGACAGCAACTACCAACAACGTTCCCGTCGACACTGCCACTGGCCCCGTCCTAGCCCCCGACACCACGACTCAACAGATTCAACCTGGCACTCAATCCACTCACGCCGCTCCTGCTGATCAGACTGAGGCTACTGAGCCTGCAAAGCCTACCTCCGACAAGGCACCTGAAGTCTCTACTGGCTCCGCTCCTGCTGCTGAGTCTACTGGTGAAGAGAACACTCCTGAGGTTTCCACTTCTGATGATGTCAAGCAGCCTGCCGAGTCTACCAGTGAGGGCAAAGCTGAGCCTACTACTGAAGACGAGTCTAAATCTACCACTGAGGTTTCCGACCCTAAGCAAACGACTGATGATGTTGGTTCAGACGGACAGACTACCGAGAACCAACCTCGTCAGACTTCCTCTCATCATGAACCTGAGAAGACAAATGCCCCTCCTGAAGCTACCATCACTGGAAGCCCGCCTTCTCCTCCTGCCAGTCCTCCTCCTGCTGGAGGAGGCGGTGGCTCAGGCGGTGGAGGTAATGGTGGTGATGATGGCAATGATGGTGATGGTGGCGGTGGCGGTGGCGGCGGCGGCCGAGGTGGTGGTGATGATGATGACAAGGGGGGTGGGGGTGGACTGTCG